>JASFXZ010000019.1:6034032-6309032 GCA_032209605.1 Mactromeris polynyma | reverse complement strand
AGCCAAAATACTCATCAAATCTATAATCAAATCAGAGAACTTAACATGTACTATTTTCTTGAGACGATGGATATGGCGGTACTTCGAGTAGACCAGCCGGTTGACGATGATAGCAACATGACGCTAAAGCGCCTCAAAATCTGACCTGATTACTGCATTGCACAAGCAAAACGATCACCATTGCCCCATTACAGGAATCAACTTGCGTCCACCACGAAATGTATCTGAAAATGCTAAAGTATTTTATAAATTGTCCTACTATGTTCATTGTATGACCCTTTCTGCTCTATTTTATTTGATAATGGAAAAGGGGAATTTATTTCGGACTTGCTCGACATATTCCAGACTTTCAGATTTGTATTCAATTAGCTCTTTCATGTTTTCTACCAAAACATTATCTTAAAGTCTAAACCGTAATTTAGCATGATGTCGTGGTATCATAATCACTCCCATACATGACAGTAAGGCAAAGAATGTTTCCGTAATGTTGTCATGTAATTTATAAATCTTGTGTATTATCAACAAAACATTAACCTCCCTGGATTTGTATTTCATTGTAATATAATGTGTAATTACTGCGTTTATGTGATTTACTCCGTTGTCTTGGAAAATATGCAAAAGCTACGCTTAATCCCGAGGTATGTATCATTCTGAGAATGAAAAACTTCAATTGTTGGTTTCCAAGACAGATAGAGAACTCAGCCTGTCAGGTAGACATCCGTTCCTGATTTTCAACCTTAGGAATTCCACCAGGCCTAAGTTTAACAAAACCTGTCATGTTGACATCTTTGTTCAAATTAAAAATTTCATTTCTTGCAAAATGACAATTATGAAACAGTCACACATGATATTGATAGTGAAGCTTGTTCGTTTAAATCCACACTGAAACACTGTTTTTATTATTCTCCCAAAATATTTGCTGTTTATCAATATGATAAACCTTTCTTGTACAATCGTGTCCATTTTCGGACGGTACTTCTCAGGTACCGTCTTTAGTAGTGTGGCAATTTGGTTTCCGTTTTCAAAATACGAAAAATACTGAAAGCCGGGAACCTGCTTAAACGTCCACATCCGAAGTTCTCACAACGAAGTAGTCCCAAAATTCACCCAACGAAGTGATACGAGTATCATAAATGATTCAAGACAACGAAATGTTTAAAAATTGACGTGCTAAATTGGTTTATGAACTAATAAGCTGTTTCTATTTGAAGTTCAAAGTTTATTTATATTGGTATACTGAGCACATGTACGCGCCGTGAAATACACTGAGAAAAATATTATTTTATAGTAGTAATGATGAATAGGTTGTGTATGTAGGTAATGTTATGTGTATATATATATATATATATATATATATATATATATATATATGAATGTACAGTAATACCTCAATAAAACGACCACCTTTGGGACCCTTTAAAACTAGTCTTCTTAAAGAGGTGGTTTTGATATTGGGGTTGGATGAAGAATGGACTTGAAATTGTGTTCTTAATATTGAGGTGGTCTTATTATTGAGGTGGTAGTTTAGTGAGGTTTTACTATAGTAAATAAGCACACTAGACGCATTTCAACTTGGACGGAACAAATCGAGAAAAAGACACAAATATCAAAGACAACAAAAACACGAAAACAAGGAATTACATTAAATTTGCTACCGTAATGTAAAATTGTGTATGCTAGGGGGACAGCGACAGTATGGAGGATCTAAATTTACATAAATTACTCATTTCTGTGTCATCATTCCCTGACATATGTGTGTTTCTAAAATTCACGTACGGACTATGTTTCTTTCTAGAGTTTACTATATACTCGTACGTTAAGAGATAATTAAATTCATCACATATTTCTTTAGAGTTGAACTTAATGAAAAAATGTTTTGTGTGGTGTTTTATAACATAGGGATCGGCATCGAGTAACTGAATTACAGTGTCTTATCAGTTAGGGGTCATGCTCCTTATTTGAGTATTTGGGAAAGTCAAACGTTTGTCAAATAAGACTCATCACAGAATCAGAGCGTAATTATTTATCAAAGCATATCCATTAGAGCAACTTAAAATGTGCAAAACAAATTATGGCACAAGACGCTTACAACTACTTCCGGACCAAAACTTCGTGACAACTCTGTAATTCTCCCGAGACTTTGACTGAAATAAGGCCTTGAAGAGTGTATGGGTACTTTGCCCGTCATTAATGATGTAGACCCGTGTTCGAATCCCAAGTTCTGCGACCCAGAAACGTAGATTTATATACAACGACATATTATAACTTGACTATTTAATTATGTTGGTATGTTTGATTTTCTGTTGGGAAAAAGATTTGTAGGTAAAACGTTAATGAAACTGAATCACATTTCTATTTTTAGATATGACGGCTGTGTTGGTAGGTGGAGGAAGAATAAAACATGGACAGCGACCGATCAGAACAAGAGCCGTTGCTATGATACATCTGACCAACATTACGTCCGATTCATTTAATTACGCAATACGATTTTCAAGGTAGATTTTGGGAGCAAAATTAGTGCTAAGTATTTGCTTATCAATCAGCTTATTTCTTATCAAATCTTGTTCAGTAGAGAAATACGAGAGAAGGTATAATTAGTTTTTAAGTATAGACCATTCTATTTGTTGTGCTTCTCGAAGCTGATTCCTGCGTCATATATTTAAGTTTCGGGACCGGTCTAAAAAACAGACGTCTTATTGGTTGTCTCTCAGTCCTATTTTGAAATTGACCAACGGCTGCTTACAATCTGAGACGGGTCTCTAATTTCGGCGTATAAACCTTCAATCCCAGACCCTGGCAATCGACATGTGTGGAAATATCTAGTACATTAGCCATAACTACACCTTTCTACAATATAAGTGTCGCAGAAAAGACTTTTCTTATCACTGCATTAATCACATTAATTGTTGTACTCAATTTCACATTGTTTCAGATTAAAAAGTGCAACATATTTCAAAATATCGGACGAATATGGAACGCCGATAATAGAGGAAAAACTGCCAAGGAACCAACCCCGATCTGCAAGAGTAAGTATCAAATATTCCATTGTGTATAAAGCTAGTGAAGCGACTTATGTTATCGTCCGATGCTTATATTCGCTCACTAGCTACAGTAAAACCTCAATAATAAGACCAACCTTGGGATCCTTGACAACTGGTCTTCTTATTGAGGTGGTCTTAATATCGAGGTGGAAATAAGAGCACAGCAGTGACAATGGACTGGAAACAAATGGTCTTATTATTGAGGTGGTCTTTAAGTGAGATTTACTGTATATTTCATTATCCAGTGTGGATTTCATCACTGACAAAATTTCGTACCCATTGTATCTGACGTGAAGAAAGCGTGTGAAGTTCGACCAATGAAATAATGCGTTATATCGCGAGTTGATGCATGTTTTTGATTTCATTTGAAGAGTAGCAAATTATTAAACGCAACATCATTAGTCAACACGAGACTCATTAATATTCATGAAAATGAAACGTCAATTATTTTAATGATATGAAATGGAGTGATGGCGGAATCTGTTCCTTGGAACGACATATTCAGGTTGTATGCCAAGCATTTATGACGGGCAAAACATACTCTTCAAGGCATTATTGCAGTCAATTATCGGTAGAAGGCAAGCGGATAACTGCGCATGTGTATGCAATAAGACAACAAAAGTTAGTTTAATTTGTGACATTGGTAGTGAATAGTACGGACGCAAATATTGTATAGTTAGTAGACCGAGATATACATAATGTAACGCTGATACTGAAGATATCGAATTAAAAATGGAAGAGCTATCGATACTGGTCTGTGATAGCATGTTCTTATCAGTGAGTATGTAATAATTTCGAGGTCTTTAAAGGTTAGCGGCCTAAATTACACATAATTTCTAACTTTTTTGCCTAAAAATACGATTTTGTGAAGCTAAAATTAATCTATGCTTCTATTAAAGTAGAAACGTTAATGTAGATGCCACTCACGTTCGTAAAAGAAATACGTTTCAGAAGATAGCATTTTATTTCCAGATATACGGACAAGTCAAAGATATTCCTGACAATTACATGGAATATATCAAACATCATCATTGTTACGTCGTCATAACAACACTACGACACAGGAAAGGGGAAATATCGGGAAGATTACGTCACAACTCAATGGCTAGCGTTGGTAAGAATATATTATACATACGTATAACGCATGAACAATAGTTATTGTATAACTATACCGTCTTTTCCTTTATTGCATGACATTAGTGCAGGTTTTTTTTGGTATTCTGACATTAAACGTTTGAGATTTTTCTGTTCTTTCATCAGTGTTTTAGTTATATGCGGCAGGCATTAGTTCAATCCAGTGTTCCAGGGTCAACAAACATTGTTAACCCATTCAAAACACAACTGGCAATCGTCCAACATGAATCAGAGGCGGAGGGCAAATGACGTTGGATGTCTTTTCATCAGTCATATTGTCACAGTGAACATATCCCTATATTGTCACGGTGAACATAGCCCTGTATTGTCATGGTGAACATAGCCCAATATTGTCACGGTGAACATAGCCTGTATTGTCACGGTGAACATATCCATAAATTGTCACGGTGAACATAGCCCTATATTGTCACGATGAGCATAGCCCTATATTGTCACGGTGAACATAGCCTTATATTGTCACGGTGAACATAGCCTTATATTGTCACGGTGAACAGATCCCTATATTGTCACGGTGAACAGATCCCTATATTGTCACGGTGAACAGAGCCCTATATTGTCACGGTGAATATAGCCCTATATTGTCACGGTGAACAGAGCCCTATATTGTCACGGTCGGTGAACATAGCCCTATATTGTCACGGTGAACAGAGCCCTATATTGTCACGGTGAACAGAGCCCTATATTGTCACGGTGAACATAACCCTATATTGTCATGATGAACAGAGCCCTATATAGTCACGGTGAACATAGCCCTATAGTGTCATGGTGAACATAGCCCTAACCATGTTTGGAACATTTCACCGTATGACCCATATACTTGCAGTCCAGTGCTCTACCACCTGAACTAACCGGGCGATCCGATTACATTTCAGCATTTGATTATTCTAATAAGTTTGATTTTACCGTATTTCTGTACACTTTGATTACGCCCATTGCTAGTTATGTAGTAATTGTGATATATTCTTGTCATGTTCTTGCGATAATTACTTCAATTTTTTAAAACGTTAAAGTTTTACTTCCAACACAGTCTCACTGAATTTACAAAAGTAATGGATATCAAAATTAGACAGTATTTCGTTCCTTTTTCAGTAACATTTGAAGCATTGCTAAATCCATCTAGCCGATCTGGAGCAGGTGCTCTTGTCACGTTCTTCTATGACGTCACATCCAAGATGGCGTCATTTGTTATACAGATGGAAGGACTCAAATACTCAAAAATTAGTAAGATATTGAAGAAACACGCGTATTAATACGTTTTGTGTTTATACATTTCTGTATCACTTATTTGAGTGTAATTTTCTACTTTTACAAATAGCTAGCATATTTGTAAAAGTAGAAAATTACACTCAAATAAGTAATACAGTAAATATATAATAAAACCGCCCTTGGAACCCTTGAAAACTTATCTTAGTATAGGGGTGGTCCTAATATTGAGGTTGAATTAAGAGCAAAACAGTGAAAACGAATTTGAACTTTGTGTTCTTAATTCTGAGGTCGTCGTATTATTGAGGTGGTTTTTAAGTGAGGTTTTACTGTATTTGAACAATAACGACAGTGTGTACATATCTAAATCTATATGTTCTATGTTATGATGTTAGATGGAATTAAATTCATTGACAGACAATGCTAGATTCACGACAAGTTTGAATTATTTTGTCACTGATTTTAAGCCATAATTTATCTAACAATTGTTTTGGTGCACGTATCATTGCCTATGGTACACGTATCATTGCCTTTGGTACACGTATCATTGTCTTTGGTACACAAAGCATTGCCTTCGGTACACGTACCATTGTCTTTGGTACACCTATCATTGCCTTTGGTACACGTATCATTGCCCCTTTGGTACACGTATCATTGCCCCTTTGGTACACGTATCATTGCCCCTTTGGTACACGTATCATTGCCTTTGGTACACGTATCATTGCCCCTTTGGTACACGTATCATTGCCTTTGGTACACGTATCATTGCCCCTTTGGTACACGTATCATTGCCCCTTTGGTACACGTATCATTGCCTTTGGCACACGTATCATTGTCCCTTTGGTACACGTATCATTGCCCCTTTGGTATACATGTATAAGGAATGTATTGTACACAGCGTGTTTTTCATTGGCTGTGTCCAAGTTAAGATAACAATACTGCTATTTCCTCAATTATATTCTCATTCAAATCTCACGCTGGTGATAATGTAGATACAAATACCAATTAGTTACCTATACAGCGAAATTCCAATTTTATAATACCATTACTATTTTGTTCATGTAGAATTAAATTATGCTTATTCACTTCCTTATTGGATCTCTCAATATCGTGTTTCTCAAGGCGTCTTGAATTATAGAAGGAAACGGATAGAGTGATATGTACTTGTTGAAAAAACTAATTTAAAGACACACAAGGGGTCATAAATCCTGATATAGTACGAAAATAAATGACATCATCAACAAATAATGTGAAGGAGGGAATCACATCCACTATGCACAATATGTATATGATACGTGTAGAAATTCGTATTCTCAACCGGTGATGTCCGTTTAAACTGTCTCGTTTTTGGTCAGTAATTAAAAAATATTTTCACTTGTATTGGTGCTGTTTTGTCGTAGCTTAGTGTTTGCAGACCGCTGTGAATATCAAAATGTATCGAAAATAACAGTCGTGTTCCCGTTTTGTTACATTGTTAACGTAACCTATCAATGTCCTGTCTGGAAGGAAACTCTTTCGTCAAGCCAGTGATATGTCAATTGATCGCTATGGGACTACTTCCGTGACGCGGAGTAATATTTCAAATTATTTAATCATTCTGATTTCAGCGTCTGGGGACTATTTTGTTACATTGGAGAAAGACACGGAGATACTTCACCAGAACATGTTACAACTTTCTCGACAGGTAGTTTCAGCCCACACAATTCGAATAAATCTTTAACATTAGGCTATAAATATGATCCATAGGTTAGAGCGCGAGATAAAACACGCAGCTAAAGTTATAAATAGATCATTCAATTACACAATGGCCACTGTTTACGACTAGTGAACATTATTTACGACATTTAATGTAGATGATTTTTAAACAAACGATGGAGTGTGTCATTGAAGCTTATACTTTTGAAGATCAGCTAGTTGAAGGTTATCGTCTTAATGAGATTTTGCCCTGTAATTCTATATTTTCTTCAATCATTCGAGACAATAATTATGTACTTTATCCTAATGTCTAAATAAACAGTAGTACTAAGGTCACGTGACTATAGGAAACATTCAGGATCTGCTATACGCCTTCTGTATATATGCCTAATTCAAATATATATTGTTAAAATAAATGATCCTTTTTTTCTTACCACCTCCTGGTCGTTTGTTAATAAACATTTATAATTAACTCAGTACTTTTCCGTAGGTGGTTGATACTATATTGAAAATAATTAAACAAAACTTTATTTAAATGTGATGCGACCTCGAGGGTAAACTGCAACAATTAGGCAATCCATTTCGCATAAACAACCAATCTTAGATTTGGATCTTATAGAAAGGCAACATCGCATTTTCCTTTCATAAAGAAAAATCAACTTATCGGGAAAGTACAAGTGAGCAGCCGATGGTCAAAGCAGATAGCGCGTGGAAGGATGCAGGTGCGCGTGACGTCACGATCGGGAGAAACTATGAAAGGCGCTCTCAGACCGAGGCTGCTTCGTCAAGGTGAGTAATTTCTCGGGTTTTATTGGTACAACATGTATTTCAGCAATCCGAATTAATAATAAAGAAGCAATAATCTGATGGAAATGAGTGATTCCGGTTTTACCTAAATGCAACATGTTGTACATCAGTTATGCCATACCGTTTTACATTTTTTAAGAGCAAACCTCAATTCCTTGATTCGCAAAACCTAGAAACCTATTCGAAGCAAACACACAAAGTCCTTTCGAAAAAACGCAAAGCCAGATAAAAGACGATGTATCATGTCACATGTTTCAATGAGGAAAACATGATGAAAATATAACTATACAACTTGCTTCTTTAAAAACATCAGAAGCCCAACAAAAAAACTGACTAATTTCAACTCGCTATTTTTGAACTTGCAAGTTGAAAAATATTTACAAAGACATACGTAAAAACGACAGCGGTTACTTCCCTTGTCGATTTTATAAACTTACGAAAATGTTGTTTTTTGGCTCAAAAAGCTCAAAACCTAGACGCACGCTGACGCTTAACAAAAATATAAGATATTCCATCTGATCAACAGTTTGACGAAATATGCTTCCGGTATTGTTAGAGACGCTGTATCTTTTCAAAATGTACAGGAACCCTTCATGTTTGATGTTCGAGCACCAAGAAAGACCATCGTCAAAATTTATAAAAGATTAATGTTTTTACAATTGTGTTCCCGGTGAGATCCCATTAAGTCTTTTACAGTTTGGTATTCCTTTTAGATGTTTTAACGGTGGTAAAGTTAGTGATCTCTCGAGTGCGTTAATAGGCTTACGCTACAGGCATCATTGTCAATAGCATGATTCAAGAGTGTATTCTAATGTACACCACCATTTGTCTTGTAAATATGCTTTTTGAATTAACTCAACAAGTGATTTGATTGTATCATTATGTATCACTTCTCTGAGACAAAGTGTTGCTGTTCATTGACGTTTGGTACTATTTCAGATATGATTGGCATGTTGAACGAAGCAGGAAGTAACGTGACGGGTTATGTTTTATTGTCCCTATTGGATAACGGGAATTTACGTTACAAGGTATCAGTTTACCCTGACTAATTGTGTTAAATGATTAATCTGGGAACATAGTCTGGTTTTTCTATCAAAATATGCTACATCATAGTTATGAGAAAATGGCATGTTAATACTGACATACACTCAGCCATAGCATCGTAACTTTTCTTAAAGTTCTTCATTGAACTGCAAAACACAAGTATGATGCAGGTATTTCTTATGATGTCGCTAACTCGGCGCGTAGGTCATAGGATAGACAATACCTATATCGGACACTTGGTTTGTGATTTTGGTAAACATGCGTGAAAAGTGACAATGCAGTGTTGTAGAGTAAATTTGTATGAAGTAAATTATCAATTATTTTGTCATATATATCACTAAGGATATTTTGTCATATTTATCACTAAGGATATTTTGTCATATATATCACTCAGAATATTTTGTCATATTTATCACTAAGGACATTTTGTCATATTTATCACTAAGGATATTTTGTCATATATATCACTAAGGATATTTTGTCATATATATCACTAAGGATATTTTGTCATATATATCACTAAGGATATTTTGTCATATATATCACTAAGGATATTTTGTCATATATATCACTAAGGATAATTTTGTCATATATATCACTAAGGATATTTTGTCATATATATCACTAAAGATATTTTGTCATATATATCACTAAGGTTATTTTGTCATATATATCACTAAGGATATTTTGTCATATATATCACTTTGTCATATATATCACTAAGGATATTTTGTCATATATATCACTAAGGATATTTTGTCATATATATCATTAAGGATATTTTGTCATATATATCACTAAGGATATTTTGTCATATTTATCACTAAGGATATTTTGTCATATATATCACTAAGGATATTTTGTCATATATATCACTAAGGTTATTTTGTCATATATATCACTAAGGATATTTTGTCATATATATCACTTTGTCATATATATCACTAAGGATATTTTGTCATATATATCACTAAGGATATTTTGTCATATATATCACTAAGGATATTTTGTCATATATATCACTGAGGATATTTTGTCAAAAAATCAGACTATGCACCTTATAATACAATTAGGAAAGAAGCCATATTTATCAACTATAAGAGGCTGATAAGTTAACATTAGTTTTGTGTTGGAGTTTGACGATGTTTGTCAGCAGTATTTCTGTCATGTAAGGAGTCCAATTGACTTGGCTATTGTTTTATTCTACGAGGATTGTTCCATTACATCGTAGACTATGCCTATAACATAATAAGTTGTAATGTAACAACAATGTATTACTTTTACACACATATTCTATGTAATCATTTTTTATGGTACATACTATCCACAAGTGAAAGACTACTTCCTTGGTTGAACACAATTGACCAGGGATGTATTATCTGCAGCGAAATTACCATGGAGAACATACTCCTCGCCAGGGGAACGAACGAATAAATAAATGATAAAAACAATCGTAATCGACTTTTTTCGAAAGAAAACCGCATTCTCTATGTGTGGCTGTATGTGAAACTTAAAAACAAAATTAGTCTGTCTGAAATACAGGACGCATTCTATTGAAATGTCTTTTTTATATTGTAATGTGGTAATGTGGAAAAGATGGGTGTTTTTCAGTTGTAAATTTGCTATAAAGTTAGTGACTAGGATTTTTAAGGTAGCTTTTCTAATACTTCATAATATAAATCCAAGTGTAAACTAATTACAGTATACACAGTTTATGTATGGAAGTATCAATGCTGTTGTTTAACATTGAATTACATGTAGTTTAATATAAGCTAAACAGCTCGCATCACACGATGGGTGTGTGTAAAATGACATTAAGAAACATCCCCCACCATCGAAACAGTTTCCACAACAACAACCAGCACTCCACCAGTTAGTTGTTGGCTTCTGCAATACGTTTTCACTGTTGATGGTCTTCTTGATGTGTTAATAGATTAAATTACCGTTTCTTACTATTAATCTCGTTTTGTCAAGTATTTACAAGGCTTCGCACTACATCAAGCCCGTTTACTCTGTCTGGTTTCAAGAAAAACAAATATGTTTAATTTTAAATGTCTGTATGGTAACTTTAACGTGAATTATAAATTGTATACACTGATTTCTTTAAGGTGAAACTGAATGTGTCACAAGACATCACGATGAAGTTGACCTTACAGCGTCGATCGAAGTCGAAAAACGGATGGAAGGACTTCTGCACGCTGTTACAAAACTCCACCACAGATACAGCGGTATGCAAATCATTTGATTGATGTTGATTGCAGTACATTTACATCAGCTACATATCCATAGTTCCCACATCTACAATATGTATCTCCCTTGTTATTAACTGTCAGCCATTTTGATAGGCAAAACTAATAAGCCCTTATAGGAGTAATTTCCAAATATGTGATAATTGAGAAAATACCAAGAGCATTTGCATGTGACATACCATACCCTTGACTATATCAATTAATGTTTGTAAAGCTACTTAGCTCACCACTGCAGCACGGTATTGCTACTCAGCGGGACAAAAAGCATTGTATTACAATGACACATTTTTACTTAATAATACATGTTTGTAAATAACATGCTATCGAGAAGGAATATCATGATATTCTGTTTTTCGCACAATGTCATACGATTATCAGTCCGACCTTCAGTGAACTCATTGGCGCTGTTCAAATGTTTAAAGTGCCGCCATAAAACCTTGACCCAGCAGGGGGGCAGTGCATGTGTCATACCCTTGACTATATCAATTAATGTTTGCATTATGTTATAATTATTGTTTGACATTGGTACGGTTCTTCCGTACACAGTTGAGGAAGGGTCGTTTTGCACTACATTATCAATCCTTATAAGCGTGAAACATACGGCGAAAATAATTGAGTCTGGGATCTGATACGCAAAGAGGACCATGAAACAGGAGTGCATCGCCCAATATGGACAAGGTTTTATGGCTTTCGTAATTATACCCCGCTCTTCATTCGAATTGCCATGCTGAAAGCAAATTGTAATCAATGCAGTTATGTAAAGCATTATCGAAAATATGTTCTTGTTTTTTTTTAAATAATATACACTCAGTACATTTTAAAACGCACATTTTTGTACCTATGATATGTCTTTTAAATGTCATTTAAGTGTGTTTTAAACACATTTTTGATATGAAAATACCCGTTGATTGAAAAAGAATTAAGTGTTAATCATTGTGTAAAATGAAATAATATCATGTTACGTTCTTGTCTTGAATCCCTAGGTAAGTTCGTGTGATTTTAAATGTGCTGAGTATACATATTAAGGAACTCCCTACTTTCTGATTTCCAGCATTGGTATATATTAGCTCGATACGAAAAGTAAAATCCATTATGGATATTATAAAATGATAGTGTATATTACAGCGGATTTATGTAACATAAAGTGCATTCATATGTTTTGTATTCTTTTCAACGCAGTCATAATGCATTTCCTAAGTATTCTGTTACCTATTGTCGTATTATTAAAATATCGTGTAAGCATCACAATGGGTGCATTGTTACCCTGCTGGGAGACATGGTGGTGTGAACTTTTATTCTTTCTAATGTCACGACAGGGTATATTTCAAAATAACCCAGGGGACATCAAATATCTAGTCTGTGGTCAGACTTGTTAATTATACCGAAGATCATATTGTGCAAAATTGCAGAATTTTAGACATCTCGTTTTAAGGTATTCCGAATTTACAAATTTGATATATTCACAAGAACGGATCATTATAAGTTTTAATCCCAATTGAATGTCGTGTTTTAGTAACTTGACTGGTGTTTAACTAAACACAAATTGTCTGCAATACTAATTACCAGTGTCATTACTGTCTACAATCGGATAAGGATGTTCAACAAGTGGTCTTGTGTATTCTATGTCGATCTCGAATAATTGGATATCGATATGGAGTGGTAACCAGTGTCTACTATTTCCAAACGATGTTATGCTTGTCGCGCCCAACTAAATAGCACTTGGCACACGGTTCATTCGACAAGTTAATATAGTGGAAATGGACTGCTTGTAAAGCGACTTAGCTGACCATTGCAGCACGGTTTCGCTACTCAGCGGGACAAAAACATTGGATTGCAATGATACATTTCTATTTATACGAAAATGTTTATACCCTTAGAATTTATTTACATATACAAAATGTACGATAATTTTGTTTGTAAATGACATGCTATCGAGGAGGATTAACATACTGTTCTGTTTTTCGTACAATGTCATCATGACGATTATCTGTCCGACATTTACGGTTGAAATCAGCGATGGCCATTATAATATTAAATAGATTTTGATGAACACGGCCCTATATATCGTTTTGTCCGCCATTGTTTATAAAAATGTACTCAGCGCCTTCATATTACTAATTTCTTGTTGTTGTTGTTTTCAGCAAGATGATTTGTATAAAAAGTTTCGAGCCCGCGACATTGTGTTACTACTGAACAGCGACATCAGAGTAAAGGTGGTTTTAAATGATAAGGATAACTTTAACACAGAAGTGCAATCATTGGACATGCGTGCCGACAGTTTGTTCAAAGGTATATTAATAGTGCATACTTTTCATGTTTTACAGGAAGACAAGTAAGGAGTGTACTAAACACATGCACCGTGTAGCTTTTTCAGAGCGTTACTCCCTTGGCCAAAACCTATCTTCAATAATATCAATGTCACCGTCTTAGACAGCAGCAGCAATTCCTTAACAAGTGGTAACTTTAGCATTTCCAAAAGGGTGTTACTCTGGTGAGAATGCACTGTACGTCAGTTTTGATTGTACATTAAAATCTCATCTAACGACCACCTCAATAATAAGACCACCTAGATATGAAGAACACAACTTTCAAGTCCATTTTCAATATTTTGCTATTCATTCAACCTCTATGTTATGACCACCTCAATAAATAGACCAGTTTTCAAGGGTCCCGAGGGTGGTCGTATTATCGAGGTTTTACTGTGTATTAGGGAAAAAACAAAGAAAATCATGCACTTGTAAAATGCAATTTAATTAGTAAGTAACTAAGTAAGTAAATCTTTTATTATAGTGACATGTGTATAAACATAAATACAAAGTTGTTTCTCAAGAGATGATCGGTCTGAAGAATTTGCACTGTATTAGGACATATCTCCGAGTAGCAACTTGTCCACCAATTGATCTGGGGTTTCATTGGACAGACGCGGACTCAAACCCTTTTGTAGTCAACTGATGATAGTTTAAGCCCTACCATATCCTATTCCATATATACTCCACGCAATTAATAACGTAACTAAAATTGTCAACACAGTGACATTATAAAGAAAGTTTAATTTAGTTTAATTCTCAAACATAACTTCTTAAAATCTTAATCAGTTATGAAATATGAATACTAGGGTCATAGTTTGATTTCTTTTCCATGAATGATTTACACATTTGTAACAATAAAACACATTTAACACTTGGAACAAAATGATGGCTAAGTGAAAAAGTTGCTGTTCAAGACAAAATCAAAATCCTGTTTGTCACTTCAGTGGACATTATTGAATTACCTACAATTTACAGGAGGCAAAGTAGTCTGACTCCAGATCGAGTTATTGAATCCCGTGAAGTTTAATTGCTAATTTCACAATCCCTAATATACGCTTGATACTGGGTGCCGTTTCATTAACCCTTCAAAAGTCATTCTACATGTACAACTTTAGTATACAGTGTATATAATTAATCAGTAAATTAGTATATTAATCAACTTATCAAAACACATGGAGATTTCACCACCTTAAGTTCTCTGACAGCAAGGTAGGCCTATCTATGTATGATTTCGACTCAGAATATTTTCATTAAATAAGGCATCACCACAGACGTTCACAAGAAATGACCTAATTGATTCAGACAGACGGGGCTCATTTTTAATAATGTGACATAATTTAGTGGGCACTTCAAGACATTTCTCTGGAAAAAATATTCTGCAATTTTCGGAGGTATCATGAGGAATAAAGCCGGTGCTCTCCCGGGACCATCCTCGGTACCTAGGCTTTTCATAACATAATATGTTGTCCGGGACATGTCCACACAACTGCATGTTTATTCCGATCAATAACACAATGTTACAGATAGATGTAGATATAAGTCGGTGTCTCTCAGGGATACGGGAGGAGTGGTGATCGGCGTTGGACTCTTGATCCAGAGGTCGTAGGTTCAAATCTAGGTTTTTGTGAGATTCATCAGGGGCATTTAGAATTCAAGAATTAGGCGGGATTCGCCAGTAGAAACACAGGAAACATTCAGCGAAAACGATTAATAAAAAAATATATTGTTTCTGTGCTTGCAAATAGTGACATCACACGCCGCGTTTCCTTGAAATGACGTCACTTACAGATGAGGTTGCAAATCCCAGAGCAGTGCTCATTAAACGTTGTTGGCACTTTCTTCACAGTTGATGAAAACTCGCTTCGGATCAATTTAATATATTTAATCCAGCTGGAAATATGTACAAGGACATTTTTGTTGTTTCAGATGAATCTGTCATTCTCAGATCAACGAATTGTGATTCACAAGCTTACGTGTTTTATGACGTCAACAAAGATTGTTCTAAGCTCAGCTATGACGTCATTTCTTCGGACTACCTGGAACTGGTTCCTGCTATATCAATAACATTGGATTCCTTAGGGGGACGTGTCACACGGGATGGAAATACAGTAAACACCGTTTCTTTTTCTTCCATATGAACTTATACAAAATTAAACTTAATCTGGTGTTTAGCAGTTTATCCAGTTCTTAACTTCATTTTGCAATTACTCACCTTGTTACAAAATGTATATATCGGAATTATGATTTTGAACTCGACATATTCATTTCTTTACCGCGCTTTTTCAGTTGATGCTTTTCATTATAAAATCACTTTTCCTACGGGAGCGTATTAACTTTAAAGCTGATATATTGGAATAGTCAACTTGAGATAGATAATGTCAACTTAAAATTCTAACACTATAAATATTGAAGTCGATAATTCAACTTAAAAGTTGATAATTTCATGTTTAAACATCACAATTCCAACAATAGAGTCAACAGTGGCTCTGTCGCTCAGTGGTTAACGCTGCTGACTACGAATCCGAAGGTCGTGAGTTCGATCCCTCGTCTCGCCGGATAAAACAGAAATGCTTTTCAGTGTTTCCCACCTAACATAGTACTGGCATGTAACCAGGAAAGTACTGTGTATCGGTGCTATACACCGGGCACATTAAAGAACCAGACTGTCTATTCGAAATAAGAGCTAGGCAGAAATGCCGGGCATGTCTGTATCACAATTTCCCTCTCTCCCTTCTGATGCTTTCTCTCAGTCTGTCCCTCTGGTCAGATCACGCTGTATCTGCACTGGTAGAGGATGCAACTGCGCCCTTGTGGCTGCAGCAAATGGGGTCTATGTAAAGCGCCTGTGAACGTGTTTCGCATGAAACGGGCGCTATATAAATCAGGTATATAATAATAATAATAATAACATTTTGAAAATTGATAATAAATTATCTTGACCCTTATACGCGTCCGTACCTGCCTCACATATTTTATTCACGATTGAACTTAAGCAGCTGCGTAAATGTTTTGCAACAATGCCTAGGTCAACATCACACGTATTCGCTTAAATTCGAGACAGTTGCATCATAATGTTATCGACATAACCTTCAAATCTACGATCATTTATCATCAGCTCCTCGCTTGAATCACTCGTAATTAGATCAATAATTTATTACCAACAAATACACCATTCTAGGATTGTTTGCACGAACAAACATAATTGTTTGCGCGTGCTTGCCGTGAAAGTTTCATTAGAATGCTTCAAGCGACATTTTGTATTTCAATAAATGGCCATAATAAACATTGAGTGGCATAAAAAATAAACTGTCTAGAAGGAATATTAATATTTTTTCATACAACTGATAATATCCCTCGTTTATATTCCATGTCAACTCTGAGATTAGTTGTATGAAATTAGAATCGTAAATCAAGGCTAAAATATCCAATATCGTGGTAACTTTTCGTTTCTAGGCCTCGGGATCCATCGGGAGGATTGGCGTGGAAATGTTTCGAGATTTAGACAAAGGAAATTTGTCCATCCATTTATCATTATCTGATGGTGTTTGCGATCATTTCCGAGGAAAGGTAAATATCATACTAGTCGTCCTTGCAGGTGTGTTTCAGCTCAGCCAATCAGTGCACACCGTCTAATCGGCAACGTTAAACAGGAACTTAAAGTCCTTCGGGGGAGGGGCGTAGTGATCGAGGGGGACGGCGCATGACTCATGATTAGGGTTTGGAATTAAGCCTTGGTGTTGAACCGTGAATTTCACAGTCCTTGTGGAGTAAGGAGAGACTATGAGAAGTAACCAAATATTGCAGATATCTGGAGGGATTGATATAAGGAGCTGATTTGTTTCACACTTTATGTGAAATAAAAAGTTTAAAAAGTTTCACGTAGCAGAGATTTTGCACGAAAGCTAGGTGGTGATATTACAGCTTCAAGAATTCCAATATTCAACTTTATGAATTCAAATCATAAAGTTGAATTTGAGAATTTTTGAAGCCGAAATGTCACCACCATGCTTTCGTAGATTTGTCATCATTTGAATCCCACTAGATTCTAAGTACACCTTATGATGTAGCTAAACTGTATGGTGTGCCATTTAGATCTTCATTTATCACCTATTCTAAAAGTGAAATCTAGAATTCGGAATCCAGCTTTGTGATATTTGCTTTGAATATATGTACGATTCGAATTTGTGACATTTGAAGTTCAAATCGACGGAATCTCATATCAAAATTCTAAATATTTACGAGGTAATAAATGGTAAGACGATATCCAACACAATTCAAGACAAGTAGATACAGTGCGACCGCAAAAGAGTGTCAATTGAGTTACAATATTTCTTAAACAGCAGGATCGATTTTTTTTCTTTGGCAAGAATGTAATATCAGTTTGACCCCATTGAACAAAGACCTCTCAGCGCCGGCCTAAAGGGCAGCCTCCTCATGCATTTCTAAAACTATGAAAAATATATGTAAAATAGTGTCCGCGGGTCATCTTTAAAATTAGGTATGAACGGTTACATAAATTAGATTATACTCGAATTAAGTAATTTAAAATGTCTGACATAGGGGCCTACTGGTCTGTCCGATTAGTACATAAAAACGTAAGTCGGTAGGCCTACTGAAGTTACTTTGATACACTTTTGACATTACGTTAAAAAACATGTACCTTTTTCTTTGATTTAACATAGATCTGGCTAAGTAATGAGTGTTGGGTGCCACAGTCAACTACAGAATCTCCGATTGGCGATATATCGAATGAAAACGACCTAGAGATCGACGGAAGTTCAAATACGTTCAGATGTTACCATGACGGCAAATTTTACGCGCATGCGCAGTCGTGGGTACCTGTTGCTTCCTGTGTTACATGTACATGTAATGTAAGTATCAGAGAAAATTCACAATTCAGCAATTGAACTTGAAAATCATTGTGTTCTTAATATCGAGGTGGTCTTATTATTAAGGTGGTCGTTCGATGAGGTTTTACTGTATATTTTCTGGAAATTATGAAAACATGTATTAAAATGATCTGTCTTATTTCACCCCGTTCTTTACAAGAATTGTTTTACCGTAAATGTTCAATAAAAAAACAACCAAAAATTCATTGGAGGGCTCTTTCTTACATGAAAAGTTTTGTTGCCATGGACACAAGCCTTTCTATATTTTGTCGGCGGTGTTATTTTGTTTTAAATTAAAGTAAACACGTCGAGCTTTAAATTGTCGCTTGATCCAACGGGGGTGGAAATCGTACATCTGCGCTCATGTACATATCTGAGTTTCATCTTGAAGAAATCTGCAATATATTAAGTGTCTGTTGAGGCCTTTCTCACTTCAAATCACGTGATATTGTCACGAATTATCTCCCCTTCTATATGCTTATATCATGCACATTCCATGTTAATTTGTTTACCTGAACAAACATGGAAAAAAAGTTTCCTATAGTTAAAATACCAATAAACATGCATTAACAAAGAATGAACTCATAAGGTATTGATACGTATTTATTGAAGAAAGATGTTTTTACATCGTACAATTTATAAAAAAATCCATTTTTTTTAACAATCAGGCTGTTTTAGAAGTTTTGTCTGTAAGAAATATGATAAAAAATATATTTCTAATGGGTCATACGTTGCAATAGTTCTTGTTAGAGATGTTTTAGCCAATTTAACAACAATACTGGATGAAGCCAATCCAATCATATAATGTTCAGATGAGCCAGTTACATCGTTAAGTCATACTGGTGCACACATATCAAAATACACGACGAGCCGCTCAAGTACAAATGCCTCGTGTATTTCATTCTAAAGTCTCTGACAATTCAAAATACTTTTTGTCAAGCATGATGTTGCATGGATTTGACATTCTATTACCACTGTAAATCAACCGGCTGATGTCATTTATACGCCATAATCATGAAAATTGAAAAAAGCATCTGATAAAATGTCATATTTTAATACACTGCGAGTGATTGCTTAAACTATGCCAAAAATTGTGATTAGCAATTTTAACTGCTAGTGAATGGTTCAATAAAACTGGAAACCACTCCAATGTTATAAAGTAGAATCATTGTCAAATATTTGTATAGCTATTGCAACAAATAATGATCCAAACTATCGTTTAGCATCATATCAACGTTTAACAGTAATTTTATTTTTTAGAGAGGAAACGTTGGTTGTGATGAAATCCTCTGTCCACCCATATCGTGTGCACACCCAGTAAAAAGAGAGAACGAATGTTGTCGGGTGTGTGTTGGTAAGTACCGTACAGTCATGTCTTAATTCAGACTCAACAAAAACACAACTTTAATGGCCCGATTAGCGATAAGCTAAGTCGGTATCAAAATGAAACCCCGTGTGGGGCGTCGTCGCATTAACTCTACAAACCCAGTTTGAGAAACCTTTAATGAGTTACGGGCTTGTGGAATAGGGATTTACTCTATTTAGCTTATTTATATAAGCAAGTGAGTGTATTCACTGTAAAGTGCACACCGATACGAAAAAGATGGTACCAAAATGTCAATATCGCCAAAAATGTACAATCTAGGCGAAGAATATTCTTCGTACCAAATTGATTGAAGATAAAACATCAAACATCATGTGTCCTTCATCTCTGATTCATGTAGAGGAATGGTCAATTGTTTATGTTAAAACAAGCCAGAGCTTGACGAATGGTCACTGTGAACATATGTAAGATCAAAATGATCGACGTTTAAATTATTCCCGATTGGAAATTAAACACAGCATTAATGGTCGAAAGAAATAGTTATAAATCGGTCATTGCGAAAATTATTTCCGAAGATTTTCGGTGGAAATCGGAATATATATTTGGTGCTTCACAACGTAAGCAATAAGCGTTTAGTATTACGATAAATGATTGATTTTTTTTGTTAAAATAAAAATATAGCATGATACATTCCATAGAAATGCAGAAAAGGGCTTTTATCAAACAACCTGGTCCTGCTTACGTTTGAGACGGAGAATGACGGAAAATGCCGAAGTTGTACGAAAAAAACTCGGTCAATACGAGAATACTTGGCCAATACGAAAAACTTGGCCAATACGAAAAACCCGGTCAATGCGAAAATTCTAAGCTCGGATTGGTCACATGAAATCAGACCAACCAATAGAGCATAGTCAGACCAAATAGCAAGGCCAATATGAGTTTTTACTTAATTGTTTATTACATGACATTACCAAACATTATCAAATAATATCAATCGATATAAACTGGACTGGTTTAGTTTGTAATTACAAATCTGAAAGCCATCAATGAATTATTAATTAACTCTAGTTGCAAAAATTAGTAAAGTATTTAGTCTACCGATGCAGTTATTCTGTCAGTCATAAACGAAATCCGAAAAAAATGCCTGAACATTTAATTGTATTTGATTCGTATGTATAAGAAAGACAACTCGCACATAGTGTTCGCTGGCTTTAAATAGTATGAATTATTTCCCTTTGATAAATATTGCAAATGTTGTTAAAAATTAAAGTTTACCAAAATAGACGTATTATTTTATGAGTATGCTATACATTTGTGTTTTCACTATTTACCCGTCAATACAGTCGGAAGATAGTGAGAGGGGGAGGGGTTGCCACGCCTCTGGCATTTAAAACCACCACCAAAAAAACACAACTGTTATGTCTATCTTCGTTCAAGTTTAGTGAAGGAACAGCAAAAATTCAAAAATGAGGATACGTCTACTCCCATATCATCCCCTCTCAACTAGCAGATCCAGGGGGGGGGGGGGCGCGCACCCGGCGCGACCCTCCCCCTAACATTTCCAAACCTTACATGATGCATAGGTGAAAGTTTTCCATCTTGAGACGGATTTCCGTCTTTTGATTCTAGCCCTAGGATCATTTTCCCAAATTGTGTAAATCCGTTAAGAAAGTTTGGGGGGAGGGAGGGAAGGTCATAGCAGACCTTTCAACCAGCTGAAATAAGTCAGGTAATCCACGGGTTACATCCTTTTCCTCCGTTTCGAACATATTAGTTTCGAAAAACCGTGTATTTTCGGAAAATCGGGTAGGTCACGTACTAAAAATAGATACGGAATTTTACATGTAGGTCTATAATCATTTAGACATTGAAACAATTGCAAGTGGCGCGCACGCAAAATATAACACACGCTTGCCAAAAACAATCGAAGGCGGTGCTTGTCGCTTGTCACCTTAACCACTTTTCAACCAATCAGATCACGTCCCGCGTACCAACACATGTGATAGACACGTGAAGCGCCTAATAATAACACTCCAGAGAACTAAATTAACAATTCTGTTCACGAAAGTGTGCAAAACTAAGAAGGGTGATGAAACAATAATGTGTGACGTTAGGTTGTTGCCACGAGTCGTCGGTCGTTTATTTCTCAATCTCTCACAAGAAGTAGTCTCGCCATATTGACCTACTAACCCAATGCAAAAGCGGACAAATCGGCACGAAATGTTCGAAGTGATGCGAGGCAAATTTGTTCTTGCAGACTTCAAAGGCGCCGCGTCTCGACAGTAGTCGGCGCATTGTTTGATGCGAAACACGTCGACAATTTTCTACTCGCAGTTTTCAGAGGCGCCGCGTCGTCTTTTAATTTCTGAGGTCGACCGACGTAAGTGGTGATTTTGTCAATGAAATACGACCGGGCGTGGTGCAAAACTAGTGATTGACACAATCAACAGTTTTACGCGATGGATTATTCTTCTGTTCTGAATAATGATAGGTGCGAAAATATAATTAGACATAATTATTAAATAACTGACTATATATCTTTATTTCAATCTCATCAGTGTACATATCACATAAATATACAATAAAAATCGAATGAGTGCCTAATAAATATGTGTACATGTGTACAGTTACTATGCAAGGAAATTCCCTATATGAAACCTAAAAATGTTTCATTGGTATTCATGTCATTACATCATTTTTAAGGCTTCCTCAAGGTGTCTAATTTGCTTTCTTCAAAGAGCCTCCGGGGGGTTTCCCCCCTGGTCCCCCTACCAGGGCCTTGTCCTGGATCCCACGGGAGCCCTGGCGGCCCCCTGGAACCCCAGCCCAATTTTCAGTTGTTCGACTTTTTCAAGCTTTCACCCATGTATGTCTGAGTATAAATAGAAAATATACAGAGATCTTTAATGATAAGATTTTTTCAAATAAGCGATTCTGAATTGGTTTTATGTTCAATTACTTTAAAACAAAGAATAAAACACAGTCATTGTCGTTTTATAAGTCTTGGGCAAAACCAAAAAATTACCAAAACGTTACGCCCCCCCCCCCCCCCTTAAGACCAAATCCTGGATCCGCCCCTGCCCCTGCTCTCATCCCAGTTGCTAGAAAGTTACACACTATTATTTTTTTAATTGATTGTTTTCATTTTTCGTTATAGAAGACAATGAGACAGAACGGAAATACGTAGGAAGTTGTTACTTTGAGGGAGACAAGCGCTGGCACGAGGCTGGTACCACGTGGTATCCGTATGTTCCTCCATTTGGATACTCTAAATGTGCTATGTGCACATGTGATGTGAGTACTTGGTTGATTACATCATGCTTCATATTTAGCTAAATTAAATTTTCTCTTATTTGTTTCCCGTGAGCCCAAACACACAGACCTTTACAGTGCAGATGGTTTCTTTTGCATCTCCCAGATTACGGCCAATTTAATCCAATTGTTAACATAACGTGATAGGCTATGACTAGTCATAGTCCAACAACATTTACCTAGCATGCATAGATAGTCGTAGAAATCCGTAAGTTAATGCCACTGGTCGAGAAAAGCGATTAGTCCCAAAGAGACTGGCGAAAATTAACGAGTACCAATTCGTTGTCTGGAGATTGTCATCAAATGAACACAAATGAAATATAATGTGTTCTATTTCTATGTATGAAAATATTATCTCTAATTATTACGTACATGTACATATCTAATTATAATTAAGACTGTCCTATCAATTACTTTTCCGGAAGGTTACGGAATTAACCGGAATTTACCGATTGATGAGGCGATTTTTCGAAACCTTGTCCGATTGAATTTGAAAAAAATAATTATTCTGTGTTTCAGCCTGGAACGTTGGAAGTAAATTGTACACGACTGCCCTGTCCAGAATTGACCTGTCCGAAATCACAACGAATTCGACTGAAGGCGGATGATTGCTGTCAGATATGTACAGGTACTAAACACGAAACACGTTCACATTGACTAGACTACCTTATTTTAAACGAGGACGTATACTCAATATGTTAATGAGTAATTCATTATTCTTCATACACAATTGAGATTTTAATACGGACTTACATACACAATCTTGATAAGGATGCTCCGACCCTCTCATAAAAATTGGTACTATCTTAAGTTTACTTTTGACCTTTCCGTCCAAAACATTTAAAATGTCTTAAAATCTATTAGTTATATTCTACAAAGAACTCAAAAAATCATCCTTAAAATTGTTTCTGTGGCCGAACGTTATTATTTCTTTTATAACTTAAGATGGTCTTTCAGGTTTCAACAATTAATATTCATCCAAAAACAAATTTCCCACTCGGACGTCTCGAAAACTTTTTAGAGTGGGGGCCATTTGCAGCAGTAGATAGTGTTATGCCAAAGGAACATTTTTAAGGATGGCTCAAATCTCATTACATACCCTAGTATTGTGGATAGCAATCTTCTTTCTTTTCTTATTTTGCACATGTATGGTTATGCTATTCATATTTACAGATAATGATATAAAGCCCAGTCTCGGAATTCCTTCAGTTATTGTAAAGACAAGTCCTAAATTAATAGAAGGTAAGATAATACTATAATTTCATACCATTCATTATCTCGTAGTTGGGTACACTTAATCTGAGCGCCGCTGTACGATTTCCAACATCTTCTATAAGTGACGTCATTTCCAGAATTCGTCACATTTGACGTCATTGTGTACTGGCGGTAAGCAATAATTGTGTGCCCCATATGGTATTATGAAAAAGAAGTGACCATATGGAGCAAACATTGTTTCCTGATTGCACATTGTGACATCACATGTTGTGTTTTCTTGAAATGACGTCACTAACAGAAGCGGTTGTAAATCCCATAGCAGCGCTCATATAGGCATTTAAAAGGACTAAAACTCTAACTCTGCTCAAGATTTGAAAGCAAATTATGTCGATAAGATGTGCTAGAAATACCATTTACTTTCATAATTCACATTTTTCCAAAACAAATTCTTCGTGAATTTTATCCTTTTTTAAAACAGTTATAATAAATTCAGTGATTAATATCCTTAAATGTTATATTTCATTTTTATCGCAAATTGTGAATACTCTCTTAATACGGCAAAATGTACAGTACAACCCCGATAATATGACCACCGTTGGGATCCTTGAAAACTGGTCTTCTTATTGAGTTGGTCTTTATATGGAGGTTGAATAAAGACCAAAACAGTGAAAATGGACTGGAAAATTATGGTCATATTATTGTGGTGGTCTTAAAGTGAGGTTTAACTGTTGTACTGTTACATTTTACATATTTTCTGATACAATTTCTTGACGATGTAGAGCTATGTATTTGAATTTCAAATTGCACTTCTTTTACTCCGACCTTCGTGTGGTAAACGTTTTCTCATACCTTATACATGTAGTGGAATTTCCGAAAGAGCAAATATTTACATCAGTTGTAAGAAATTTCATCAGAATGCAGAAGGGGTCGTTTAGCTGGAAAGTGAACCTGAGCTCCGTCCACCTGAATGGGATTTATGACTTATTTTTTTCAGAATTTGGCAAAGTTTGTTTACTCTTTCAGACTGTTCATTTGGAGGGTCCACCTATCAGCATGGAGACAAGTGGCACCCAGTACTACACCCGTTTGGAGAAATGAAATGTTACACATGTTCTTGTCGGGTAGGTTATCATCTAGTAAACATGTCAATGATGAGTGCTTTACGTATGTTAACAACATAACGCCCTAAGTATATAAATATACGACTGTATTATAGTCTGTGGTATTCAAACTATAACATTTCGCAAATGAGCGCTGCTGTGGGATTTGCAACCTCTTCTGTAAGTGACGTCATTTCAAGAAAACGCAACATGTGATGTCACTATTTGCAAGCAGGAAACAATATTTGCTTCATATGGTCGATTGGTTTTTATATGGAAAATATTGCTTACTATCAGCAAATTGTGACGTCACATGTGACGTTTTTCTAGAAATAACGTCACTTATAGAAGAGGTTGGAAATCCTACAGCGGCGTTCAAATATTCTTAACATTTATCTTAGTGGTAAGTTCAGTTCGGCGTGAGTGGGTATGCCGGTCATTGTTTGGCGTTTTATAGTTTTCTTTTTGGTATTGTGAGTAGGAAATAATCCTTTGCAGGTCAATAAAATCTCCAATCGAACCACCGAAATTGACCTCGGCTTAATTTATTTTGGCTTTTCCAGGCGAACTTTTCTCTCGTATCTTTAAATAGAAAAATAGAAAATAACAAGAAATGTCTTGGAAAACGATGGTCGGCGCAATTTGAAGGTTAATATTTGTTGTGCAACATAAAACATGACCGAGATGTTACGATTGCTGGTAACTCCAGATCCAAAATGGATTTCGGTAAATTCACCGAAATTCAGTGGATTTCGGTAAGGTAACGTACCCTTTATCGAAAGGTTTACCAATCCGCGTCAAGGTAACAAACGTTGTCGGATGAAAAGATATTGCCTTGGTGGTTAACGTAAGATATGAGTGGTGTACATAACACTGATATGCAAATAGCAAAACTATGTTAGTACGGCTGCGCCGATATAAACTGAACAGTTTACCTGCCGATCATTGCTATACATTGATATCAAGAATACTACTTGAAATAGTTATATGGAAGACCTTTTTGAACTACAATTGTATTGATCGCGGGTTATTTATACAACGCAACTTGTGGCCGAAGTATTTATTGAGCAAATCAATTCAGTATGTGGTTAACCATTACATTATATCATTATTTACAAGCATACAAACGTGACCAGGATGAGTTGAACTATTGTGTTGAAATTAAATTTACATCAATGTGTGATATAGTGTCATGGTGTTCTGTCGCATTAAATTATCGTTCATTAATAGGAAAGTTCCAAGTAAAATACAATTATTTATTGAGGAACATATTTAATACGTTTGTCATATTAACATGTGTAGTTTCTTATCCGTCTCACAGACAGACGCGCCACGCGACTTTTACGACTGCCCATGATAAAAGCATTCCATATATCATATTTACGGTGTTACAAAGTTGACCTGGATAATGTTGTTACGACAATGATGTGTCCAGGACATAACTGTCTAATCAGCATTGGATATTATCTTCAATGTTTTTTTCTTGCTGATCAATTATATCGTGTCCACGAGATTGTTGTGTCGAGGAAACAAGGGATTATTACCTCAACTTTTATCATTTATAATTTGTTATATTCGCACTGGTTCTTGTATTAACTGGTTCAAAAGGTCACGACAATCGATTGATCATGGTCGCTGACTTCAAATCATACTCCCGATCGCTGGAGGTTCGCATCCCACTGGGGACATATACTTGGTAAAGTTGGTAAAGAAAGAAGCTATCTAGCTGACTAACTGAAGGCCAATGGTTCTACCAAGATGTCCGCCCGGGTTCCTCCTCCACTTACAGGAAAGTCCCTTCACCCGGACTGATGACTTAAAGTCCGGTTATAAAAACAACAAGAAAAATTCAAATATTATTTATATTACAGAATGGTAAATCACGATGCAGAAAGAAGAAATGTCCAACATTAGAATGTAGACATCAATACAGACCCTCCGGACAGTGTTGTCCTATTTGTACAGGTAACGGATCCGTTCTACCAATCTCATTGCAAACACTCCAATAATCGGATACGAGGGGCATTCAATAAATTATGTCACTAATGGCCTTCCGTAGAAATCACGTTGCATATGAGCATGAGAATTTCACAATTTAAATTATCGTCACATCTGGCACAAATGAATGAAAACCACAAGCTAGAAATATAGGATACACCGGCATCACACCTGCTTAGTACAAAGGTGTTTTCGAGTCATCTCTGTGTCAATAATAAAGCCACATACGGTAAAACACATGATATGGTCATGAGTTCTCTCCTACGTACAATGTAGGCATTTTTCTGAGTGAACTAATGTTGGCACACCCATCACACATTGTGGATTCAACACTGGATAACGGTATTGGTTGGCTGCTGAGCATTGAGAGCGTTATTGTACTTTTCTTGATATTTCAATGCACGTTTGATATGAAACACAGAACTATCAATAGCATAGACATTTGCACGGCGAATACACATCTGGAACCGAATAACGTACTCGCCCGCATTTCGTAATTCGAGCATTTTTGATAATTAGTTGCATACCTTATCACAGAAACAGCCAGCACTGTCACTATTTTGACGTGTCTATTTTTAGAAGGAATATTGCGTACATACGCTATTTTCGCGTTTCTATTTTTAGGAACAGTGTATCTTAAAGACGCTATTTTCGCATTTCTATTCTTAGGAACTGTGTATCTTAAAGACGCTATTTTCGCATTTCTATTTTAAGGAACAGTTTATCTTAAAGACGCTATTGTCGCGTTACTATTTTTAGAATCAGTGTACCTTGAAGAAGCTATTTTTCGCGAATTTATTGTTAGAAGCTGTTTTACCTAACGTCACAATGTTGGCGTTTCTATTTTTAGCAGCGCTGAACATTACTTCAAATAAGCTAGGTTTGATCTCACGTAATCATGTTTATATTACATATGTTTGGACTCTGATAGGGAAAGTACAGCTCTATAAATGTAGCTTTTTCTGTTCTAAATGAACTAGCTATCTTTATGAATTGATATACTTACAGAGAAGAAATCAAAGAAACCAAGATTCCAGATGCAAACAGAAAACGGAATTAACAGATAGAACAAAGACATAATATTTGAGATATATCGCAGTATTAATTTATTTCGTTTCTTGATCACCATCACACCAATGTCATCCTGTTGGATCAGTATCTAAGGGATGTCAACTACTATTCGGATATTCGAATATTAGTTTGTACGTCCAAATATTCGAATACTGATTCGAATATTCGATAAAATATATATTTTCAATATAAAATCTGAATGCAAGTGTATTTAATTTAAATGATTGGTATTATCGCATTGAATGACATTTTACGCGTGAAAATAATATCTACAGGTGTTAATTGACATGTCGTGTTGTATATTTGGGGGCAAGAGAGATATAACACTCTGGTTAGGCCCTGGAAGTATTATTAATCGCGGGGATTGATCAGTTTAAAACACAAAATTGATAAGCATAAACTAAAAGTTAAACTTCTAATTTCAAATGTATTATTATTAAATTCAAAGGTCGAATGTTCGAATATTCGTTCGGAAGGTTGTCTGAATATTCTCAAACCAAAATTGCCATTCGTTGAAATCCCTAGTATTCAAACTGTACATTCCTCTCTAGTTGCTCTGAAGCATGATTCAACGCTTTTCTCTACCTGTTCTATGTTTTCTTCACAGTTATCCTGGGCGTGGCCAACTGTATTATAATTTTTTTAGGGGGGAGAAAATTGATTTGTTAAACATGAACCACACGATTAGACAAACTTAACTTAGTCTAGCCTTTTTGTCAAAAATATACATTTCTGTGAATAAGGTTGTGTTCTCCATATGAAAGCTTTCTGTGCATTTCCTGAATGAACAATTTATTCGCTCACATTAAAATAACACAGCTGTGCGTAGTAATGGCATTCAGTTTGACAGAACGTTTGGTGTCAAGTGTAATTATATCGCCGGAAGGCGTGCTTATCGGTGTTGTTGAACCAGTGATGTGATAACTCGACATTGCTGACACTGTTTTGGTCATACTATTTTTCATTGTTAACATAAGGATAATTCAACTGTACAACTTGGGACAGAAATGTTAATCCTCAAATCTCGAGGAAAAAATCGAAAAGTATCGTCAGCATCCAGTATTCATTTTAACTCATTTGGCAGACTCAAATCTCCACATTCAGTCAATTCAGGGTAAATGCACATGGTGACTGATCATTGCTTAGTAGCATATATAATTGTGATGATTCCCTGATTGGACCTTGAGGTGTTGCTATTCACTTTTAAAGCTTTATTTCCATTTTTGTTTTTGTTTTTACATATGGTTAACATGATTGTATTGATTAATGTATCCGTGCTTATGTTGTTATGAAATTGTTTCTGTTAGACCTCAAACTGATGAGATGTAATTTGTTTAATAAACATTCAATTTGAACTTGATATGATATTGGTTGTTTTTATGACAATATACGAATCAGCCAAACATAGGATTGTTGATGAATCTGTCGTGTGTCGAGGACTGAGTACGAATTCACTACAGCATTGTTCGACGTATTACTATGTTCAATTATGTACTCTTACGGGTGGTCTTAGGCGGCTCGACCTTTTCATGCACCAATTTCTCAACCTATGTAAATATTTTTGTGTTAAATGTTCCCAGAGGTTTCAGACTTCCTGAGTTAAAGAAAGAGAAACAACATCCATTGTTTTAATGCTGAGGTCAGTACATTTTCCTCTTGCCCCCAAAAAAATAAAACCGTTAATTGCAGTAAAAATATTGCAAATGATATAATCCAAGTACAATTCATCCTCTCTAGAGCGGCCCTGTCTCAAACAATAACCGTTATTCAGTAGCATATCCAATTTTCCCATGTCAACTAGCTTACTAACAATTGAATCTCTCTTAGAGATGAACAACGCCAGAGAAGTTACAATGTAGCAAATAAAAGTTACATTTTATGAGATAAATGCGTCTTCACAGTTGAACCTCAATCATTAGACCACCATTGGGACCCTTGAAAACTGGTCTTGTTATTGAGATGGTCTTAATATTGAGGTTGAATAACGAGCAAAACAGTGAAAATGGACTTAAAAATTGAGTTCTTTATTTTGAGGTAGACTTATTATTGAGGTGCTCTTTAAGTCAGGTTGTACTGTACATTGAAACTTTTAATTACCGCCTTTCATGGGTATGTTAATTTTGATTTATTTCGTGAACGTGCAACTTTTAATCTTCGAACACATAGTTAGATTGTACGTTCATCGACATAAAATATTTTATTTATCGGCGTTCGTTTTGATTTGTGTGAAACGATTGAGCACATGTGTAGGGCCTACTAAGGACATAAACAGTAAATCGAATATCTTCATTGAACATTGATTGTTGTATGTCAATGTTATATCACATGAAAGATATCCAAGTTATTTTGCTTCAAAATCGCTGGTATAAGTATATACTAATTTTACATTATAGACCAGAATTTGAAAAAAAAATCCGTAGAATATGCCAAAAGTTGCCTTTAAGGAAACATAATTTGACCATTTTCATATACAGCCCTACCTCTCCTGAGAAATACCCTTTTGAGAGACGTAAAGTTTGATTGTTGTTGAAAGGTTGTTACGAGTACCATTGAGATATAAAAAATAATAGTAAATTCTTTCTACAAGACAAAATGATATTGTTGTTGAAGAGAGGTTGTTACATAAAAGGGGGCCAACCTGGAGAAGTTGCACTATATATTTATCTAGCAGATTATGTTATTCGACCCTTTTTTTCGGCTTAAGGATGATTTTATTACTATTTCAATTTAATTTTCACGGCATAGAGCACCGCTTGACGACTTCCAACATCTTCTTTAAGTGACGTCATTTCCAGAAAACGTCACATGTGACGTCACAATGTACTGACAGTAAGCAATATTTGTCCCATATGGCAATATAAAAACGAAGTGACAATTTTGAGTAAATAGTGTTGCCTGCTTGCAATAGTGACATCACATGTTGCGTTTTCTTGAAATTACGTCACTTATAGAAGAGTAATGTACCTTTTATTGAAAGGTTAACCAATCCGCGTCAAAGTTACAAACGTTGTTCGGTTGAAGAGAAATTGCCTTGGTGGTTAACGTAAGATATGATTGGTTTACACAACATTGATATGCAAATAGCATGTTAGTAATGCTGCGCGGAAATAAAGTTTCGTGCCTAACATGTCCACATGAGGTTTGATTTTTTTTGGAAATTGTAATATGCATACATGTGCTTAAGTAACTGCGGAACTTTGTCGCTTAGGCCGTTAAATATTTTAATTAAACATTTGTAAATTGTTTCATTCGTTAACTACAATAATTGTATTTGCAATTTAAATTTATTTCCGGTAAAAATGCAACACATCATGTCAAGTTTCACGTATTTTTGACATGTTAACTAAATTCTTAACGCCTTTCGGACGCATAATGATAAATTACATCGGGCCAAACATCTGCTCATTTCGCCGGGATTTTATTTCAACACGGTTCAACCTCTCAAGAACGAACCCCTCTTTAGCAACCATCTCCATTCAACAACATTATAATTGCTTTTACTATCAATGAAACAACGCTTAAGCAACAACCTCTCAATAACACCCAAATATTGCATCTTCAAAGTGTAGAGCTGTGAAGTGATTGCACTGTGATACAGTAAAGCCTCACTTAAAGACCACCTCAAAATTAAGAACTCAAGTCCATTTACTAGTTCTAGCTCTCTATTCAACCTCGATATTAGGACCGCCCCAAAACTAAGATCAATTTTCAAGAGTCACGAGGGTGGTCGTACTATTGAAGTTTTACTGTATATGTCGTAAAAAAACATTTAACAGATACAGGACCAACCTACCGGCATTTGTTTAAATCAGAAGCGAAGGTAAACACCATAGCTGTGGTTGGTTTATGCATCCTTCCGGCGAATATAGTCCAGTTAAGTACGGAATCTTGTGAGGGCCACTGTAGCATCGTGTTATCGCCATCAATAGTTTCGAAACGACGTTTCGTGTGTCGTTGTGCGTTCTTGTTTGTACCGTCCAGTGTCGAATCATACCACCCAACGTTGTATTATACCGCCAAGCATTGTATCGTACCGCCCAGCGTTATATCGTACCGCCCAGCGTTGTATCGTACCGCCCAGCGTTATATCGTACCGCCCAGCGTTATATCGTACCGCACATCGTTGAATCGTACCGCCCAGCGTTGTATCGTACGGCCCAGCGTTATATCGTACCGCACAGCGTTGTATCGTACCGTCGAGCTCCGTTTAGTATCATCGGGTGTCGTATCGTACGTGCATGTGTCGTAACGTATCTTAACGCGTCGTATCGTACCGTCGGGTGTCGTTTTTATACCGTCATGCGTCGTATATTACCATCAGGCGTCGTTTAGTACCATCAAGCGTCGTATAGTACCATCAGGCGTCGTATAGTACCATCAAGCGTCGTATAGTACCATCAGGCGTCATATAGTACCATCAGGCGTCGTATAGTACCATCAGGCGTCATATAGTACCATCAGGCGTCATATAGTACCATCAGGCGTCGTATAGTACCATCAGGCGTCATATAGTATCATCAGGCGTCGTATAGTACCATCAGGCGTCGTTTAGTACCATCAGGCGTCATATAGTACCATCAGGCGTCATATAGTACCATCAGGCGTCGTATAGTACCATCAGGCGTCATATAGTACCATCAGGCGTCGTATAGTACTATCAGGCGTCATATAGTACCATCAGGCGTCATATAGTACCATCAGGCGTCGTTTAGTACCATCAGGCGTCGTATAGTACCATCAGGCGTCGTATAGTACCATCAGGCGTCATATAGTACCATCAGGCGTCGTATAGTACCATCAGGCGTCGTTTAGTACCATCAGGCGTCGTATAGTACCGTCAGGCGTCGTATAGTACCGTCGGCGTCGTATAGTGCGTCAGCAGTTGCTGCCGATTACACATTATGATGGTCCTAACAGGATTCCGTTTTTTATAGTTATATGTACAAATTTGGAGAGAGGCGGGAGAAAGCCCCGCTGAAAGAAATAATATATTTCTATTCATTTCGATTAATCGTTTTTATAGAAATAAAGCAAGACAATTATTAAATTCATTTTCAAGTCCAACCAAGGACGGAATTCTTAAATTTTGAAAAATGTGTTGCATCGTTTTTTACGCGCGGGTCACTTAACTTCGTGACAGCATGCATGCAACTGAAATATGTGTCCAATGAACTCTGCACGAAAAGGGGTATAACCTATTTTTGTACAAATACCATATTTTATCTCTATATGATTTTATTTCTATTTTGACATGTTGTGACAACGATAGTGAACACAAAAATACCAAACCGGCAGTATGATAAAGCGAAAATGTTAGCACTGAGTGAAGGTCGAATAGTTGTGCTATAAGTAGATATTTCATACAGCTACATCAATCATTCTCATTAAAACAACCGGAACAAAATAATAATATAAACATTCAACAAAAAACGAGGCTTATTAGTATTAATTATGCTTCAAGTTACGCATTTAATTTAAAATAACTCATAAATTGTGTTTACTTTCATTTTTGGTAGTATGTCTGATTTTTTACGACATAGTACAGTAACTTTATGATTGCGATCGTGATAAGCGATGAAGGTGAGAGCAAAGGAACAGTTAAGTCTTATGTGCTGTATGATGTTTGAAAAAACACACACTTAAACGAATGGACGTCGCGCGTAGACTTGGCTGGGTTCAAGCCCGCCGTATGCTTCCTTACGACGTTACGTCATCGTTCTTCGTCAAATCAGCAGCGTGGGGACTCCTGAATGTCACTGCAGCGCCATTTGCATTACCCCCTCCTCCCCAGTAACAACAAATCAGCAGCGTGGGAACTCCTGAATGTCACTGCAGCGCCATTTGCATTACCCCCTCCTCCCCAGTAACAACAAATCAGCAGCGTGGGGACTCCTGAATGTCACAGCAGCGCCATTTGCATTACCCCCTCCTCCCCAGTAACAACAAATCAGCAGCGTGGGGACTCCTGAATGTCACTGCAGCGCCATTTGCATTACCCCCTTCTCCCCAGTAACAACAAATCAGCAGCGTGGGGACTCCTGAATGTCACTGCAGCGCCATTTGCATTACCCCCTCCGCCCCAGTAACAACAAATCAGCAGCGTGGGGACTCCTGAATGTCACTGCAGCGCCATTTGCATTACCCCCTCCTCCCCAGTAACAACAAATCAGCAGCGTGGGGACTCCTGAATGTCACTGCAGCGCCATTTGCATTACCCCCTCCTCCCCAGTAACAACAAATCAGCAGCGTGGGGACTCCTGAATGTCACAGCAGCGCCATTTGCATTACCCCCTCCTCCCCAGTAACAACAAATCAGCAGCGTGGGGACTCCTGAATGTCACTGCAGCGCCATTTGCATTACCCCCTCCTCCCCAGTAACAATGGGTGTCAAATCAGGAACATTTAACTCTATGCACGATAATTGTTTGCATACATAGACATAGACATTTTATTTATATATCAATTAGGCTATAAAGCCCACGAGGACATCCAATTAGCAAACATACAAGACAGACGAACAGTGTACAACATAATCACATACATTTTTCCATACAGCATTTGTTTATCTAAATATAGATACGGTATCCCGGTGGAATAACTAGCTAGTGAGATTGTTGCTTATGAGATGGCCGCTCTAGAGAGATTGTTGCTCGTGGGATGGCCGCTCTAGTGAGATTGTTGCTTATGAGATGGCCGCTCCAGAGAGATTGTTGCTTATGAGATGGCCACTCTAGTGAGATTGTTGCTTATGAGATGGCCGCTCTAGTGAGATTGTTGCTTATGAGATGGCCACTCTAGAGAGATTGTTGCTCATGAGATGGCCGCTCTAGTGAGATTGTTGCTTATGAGATGGCCGCTCTAGTGAGATTGTTGCTTATGAGATGGCCGCTCTAGTGAGATTGTTGCTTATGAGATGGCCACTCTAGTGAGATTGTTGCTTATGAGATGGCCACTCTAGTGAGATTGTTGCTTATGAGATAGCCGCTCTAGTGAGATTGTTGCTTATGAGATGGCCGCTCTAGTGAGATTGTTGCTTATGAGATGGCCGCTCTAGTGAGATTGTTGCTTATGAGATGGCCGCTCTAGTGAGATTGTTGCTTATGAGATGGCCACTCTAGTGAGATTGTTGCTTATGAGATGGCCGCTCTAGTGAGATTGTTGCTTATGAGATGGCCGCTCTAGTGAGATTGTTGCTTATGAGATGGCCGCTCTAGTGAGATTATTGCTTATTAGATGGCCGCTCTAGTGAGATTGTTGCTTATGAGATTGCCGCTCTAGAGAGATTGTTGCTTATGAGATGGCCGCTCTAGTGAGATTGTTGTTTATGAGATGGTCGCTCTAGAGAGGTTGTTGATCATGCGATGGCCGCTCTAGTGAGATTGTTGATTATGAGATGGCCGCTCTAGAGAGATTGTTGCTTATGAGATGGCCGCTCTAGAGAGGTTGTTGATCATGCGATGGCCGCTCTAGTGAGATTGTTGCTTATGAGATGGCCGCTCTAGAGAGATTGTTGCTTATGAGATGGTCGCTCTAGAGAGATGGTGGTTATGAAAAGGCCTCTCTAGAGAGATTGTTGCTTATGAGATGGCCGCTCTAGATAGGTTGTTGATCATGCGATGGCCGCTCTAGAGAGATTGCACTGTACTTGAAAATGGGTTTTTCACATGAAACTCCCATTTAATAAATCGTTACTGTTTCAGAATTTATTCAGCAATAATTTTCACATCCTCATCGACAGACATTAAACTGTACATAATAAAAATGACTAACTTTTAATTTTGATATAATGAATGATTTTCTTGTTTATTGAGGAAAACAAATTGAATTGTATTGTTATCTGACCTGGAACATTAACTTATGATGCATGCATGTTTTATAATTTCCCATTCATTCAAATGACTCAATGCAATCAACTTGCTAATCATACCCCAATCATGTTTCCTCCGCGGTTAGAATATTCCCAGAATACTGACCACAATCTGTCGAACGTTTTACGAAGCATGTTAGAATTTATTATGACCTGATTTGCTTGTTACACTTAAATCAGAAGCAACTGTCGCAGAAACCTACGTCATAACAATGCCTCATACAAGAACGTCAAACATGGATAGCCCTCAGTTTACCACAACCACGCCTAATAATTAGCACATAAAGCGTTTCTGGGTCTTTTCCGTACGTGAAAAAAATCCTGATCACGAAAACTCTTGATTAATTCTAACTAGCTCATAATGATTCTGGACCGGACTTCAGACGTACGGAACAGACCGGTAAGATCATCATAACAGTCACAAACGTCGCAATCCAAGTAGTCTCCGTCTAGACAAGATGTATGTTAAATAATATAACCCAAAATACGCATCGCTGTATACTGTGATATATAAGTATTCACAATATGTTCCAAAGTGTTCCAATCGTCGACATGTTTGTCTAATTTAAGTTTAATTGCTACATTATATGTAACTTCAATATGTATCAAGTACGCTTGTACGAGTCGTAGTGCAAACAAAGTGTTTTATATTTTCGCAAGTGTGCAGTGAATTAATGTTCTGTCTGATATGTAACATCTGTTGCCAGAACGTGTAAGTTGTTCCGCTAATAATGTCACTTATTAATAAGATATGTACAGTCTCGTATTTTTGGAACAAAGCGGAAAGAGTTGTATACTATGGAATACCAGCGGTGACTTCATAATGCACCATTTCATAAATTCATGTCATTAAAACGTGAAAGCATGATTTGTAAGATAATGAGCTGGCGATTTCGGATTTTTGGTAAAATAGTTAAACAGCAAAATATGAAATCGTGTTTTCGGATTATACTGATTTTAATTATTAACTATTATTATCAATAATAATAATGATAAAAGACAAGCCGACACCGGTCTTCCGTATGCTATCAATAATAATAATGATAAAAGACAAGCCGACACCGGTCTTCCGTATGCTATCAATAATAATAATGATAAAAGACAAGCCGACACCGGTCTTCCGTATGCTATCAATAATAGTAATGATAAAAGACAAGCCGACACCGGTCTTCCGTATGCTATCAATAATAGTAATGATAAAAGACAAGCCGACACCGGTCTTCCGTATGCTATCAATAATAGTAATGGTAAAAGACAAGCCGACACCGGTCTTCCGTATGCTATCAATATAACTACCTCTGCTTCGTTCCAAATAAAATATATATTTTTACCGAACGAATAATGTGAAGACATACAGTCAAACCTGTGTTAAAGACCACCTGCGAACGAAGACCACTATTGCAAAACCTGTCTGCAAAGACCACCAATTTTATCTCCCATCAGACCATTTTCAATGATATTTAATCTGTTAATAGAGACCACCTGTAAACAAATACCACATTTAGCTGTTCCCATGGGTGGTCTTTACAGACAGGTTTGACTGTAGCTATAATGGTAAAACTGCCAAGACCACATCTTAAACACGTGTTTGTGTTTCCTACATAAGTATGTTTCATTTATGTCTCGCAAGTACTTTTTATCAATAGATATACAATCGGACCTCGTTAATTCGAATTTATCGGATCCGAAATTATATTTCGAATAATACATGGTTTCGAATAGCCCATTTCAACTTGACGTGTCTATGAAGATAATCGGGACTTGATATACATTTTGGATGATACCAAGTATTCGGATAGAAGGTCGTAGAACAAACGAGGTTTAGTACACTGCACACCGCCTGCGTGTTTTATTTGTCCCTATCACTAACACTGTCTTCACATACAAGGTCCACTAACAACGGACAACACAACAAAGCGATGTGTATCGTAAAGTTAATAGTTTCTGTATACATACCTGTCATGTCAATTTGTATTGTACTTATTAATTGAAGGTAATTACTTACCTGGGCGTCATTAGCAACATAAGACATGTCGGGATGACATTAATGAGGCGACTTCTCGATACATCTATCACGGATTTTTTTTCACGCTGAATTTAATTGATTTGGTGATGAAAATCACGTGATACGCAATGGATTTTAATAATTATTCAGTGAGCTAATACGACTTTTTGATGATACGATTATAGAATAAAAAATAAATATAAAAAATGAGACATTAACTAAAGTTAGGTGTAATTATGATTGAGAAATAATAGCGGAACTTAATGCATTTTGATTTATGTTCCATGATTTATTGAGAATTATTTTGAATTCAACGAGAATGAATTTACGTGTTCAATGTATACCGATATTTAAGTTGTCAGTCACGTGATAGTACAACATAGATTGGAATATATATAAGGATGACTTTATTCAAACTTAAGTAGCATCCATAGAGATATCATCTTTGATGAAAACTTTAACGGTACTTCTCAGTGAAAGTCTGTTAATTAAACGAAATTAATTGATCAATTAATAAATAGATTCATTTTAAGACAAATTTCGATCGATTGTGAATGATATATGCTGTTTCTAGTTAAACATTGTTCACTCTTTAATAGATTAAGACGTGACTTCACGAAAGGCTATTAAATTCGCGCTTCAATTAATATTCGGAACATATCTAAAAATTTATAAAACGTAATTATTTTAAGACGGATTGTGACGTTTTGTTCTGGCAGGCAAAAACTGCTGTTGATGGATTAGTTGCCCAGATATAAGAACATTTTAACGACAAATTTGTCGCATTTGGATTTGAATTTTCGTCAGGGTGATTATCAGAACCAGTTCTTGTTTCAAGAAGGGTTGATAAGCACCACACTGAAGATAACGATCTTGCTAAAACACTTAATCAGACGTATCGAATAAAACTAATCGAGAAAAGGAAGTAAAATAGAGATAGAAACTTGCTAAAATGTTTCTTCGCAATTCTAAAGTGATTATTTCACTAGTGCTGTGCTTCGCTACGTTGTTATGTCACATCGATGACGTCACGTGTCATGGGCGTTTATGGGAGCCCCCGTCTCGTTCCTCCATGTGGCGTCGAGGCTACAACACCACAGTCAACATAAATGACAACGAGTTAAGCTGTGGTGGGTTTACGGTAAGTGAATTACATCATATCTCCAGAGAATCGTCTATACATTGAGAAATGTAACAGCTTTACCTTCCAGTTTCCATTTAAAACTTTTCCTTACATAATGACAAAGTTATCTGAAACGATGGGCGGCGATTTTGACAGGTTCAAATCGACTAATGCGAGTGTTCAATTCATTGCAATCATGAATGTTATATCTTACTACAATCAAAATCAACAGTTTTTGTGTCCAGTAGCGTTTTGAAACCGCGTCAAATAGATCTAGTACAAGTGGGTACCTTTTGACCAGGGTCATCAGTCAAAAACAAAGACTGAAAACTGAAGTTTAGTCTTTAAAATGTTAAATGTTTACTTCACTCCTGTGTTGTTATAACAATATAGATTTTAATAAAAAATTGGTCGATGTGTAAATTGGATAACAATTGGGTTCATTTCTTTAGATTGAATGTAAACGAAAGGCTGGTCAATCTAACTTTTGCAATTTTACATGTTTTACAGTAACACATTCAGTAACACATGAGTTTCAGTCTTAACATTGTTGTGAATACAATCCCTCTATACAACTGGAGTGAAAGTCTGAAGATATGTGCTTCATTTCCAACCATATCCTTTGCATCGAAATTGTATTGGCAGAACTGCAGTGCAATCTGTCCAGGCTGCAGCCCTGTCTTCAACAACCACCTCGCTTCAACAGCAGCGTCATTTTTACCTTTGTAAAAATTACCACCAATTTAACCTTTCTAATGCGACAACATATCAACCAGCATCAACATTTGCTTATCACGAGGGGGTGTTGTTGGGACCTTGAAAGCAGTGAAGACTTATTCCCAAACATTTTAAGACTGAAACTCAGACTTAGACTTTAAATTTACCGAAATTGTATTAACCTACCTTTCGATATTTATAAATCTAAACGAAGCATTTTTTTATCTGAATGAGTATTGCTACCAATTTAACACTTTTGCCAATTTTGATTAAAACCAATTCTTTTATAACAACGGAGGAGCAAATGAACATTCCAAAGTCTAAGTCTGAGTTATAGTCCTATCATGTTTATGAATAAGGTCCTTGTTCTTTATATCATTTGGTCTCGCTAAATTTAAATCGACTTGAAAACAAATTGTGCTTTTAGGGATACGCAATGTGTTCTTTATATCCAAGTGATCTTAACACATGGAGCAAGATTGACAGCATTAATTAACATTGCAATTCGACTTGCAATTAAAATGAGAATAAATTTACCATCGATACTTGACAGTATATCGACTTCATATACGCATTTTGCCCCTTTCAAACTCGACCCCTAAACATTTTCAATCACAATTCAGTATTACATCGTTTGACATTGGTTATGATACGACAGTGTTACAAGTCACATTCGCCTGCCACGAGATGTGAACATATTGAAATGATTGATGCCTATATAAGATAGACAAATGCACTGTCGACATTCGCCTTTGATCTGACGGCGTTTGAAAAATGCATGTAATAAATTAAATCGTGCACGCTTATACTGGATTCTGACTTGCCAAACCACCAACATACGATATGCAATGAATCTAACCTAAGATTGTAAACTTTCCAAATACAAAAATATTCCAAAGTTATATTATGGCTCAAGGTTTAAAAATTTGCCAGCCTACGAAATCGTAAATTAACGAGAACGCTGTACCAAAGTCAATTAAATACATTAAAATACATACCTATAGCGAAACAGTTTAATATGTTTTAACTTCTCAGACGCATTCATCTCGCAGTAAAATATTTGAGCGCCGCTGTACATTTCCAGCCTCTTCTTTAAGTGACGTATTTTCCAGAAAGCAACACATGTGATGTCACCATGTACTGACAGTAAGCAATATTTGCCCCATATGGCAATATGAAAACAAAGTGAGCATATGGAGTAAATATTTTTCCTGCTTGCTTGCAAATAGCTCTAGTGACATCACATGTTGCGTTTTCTTGAAATGACGTCACTCAAAGAAGAGGTTGTAAATCCCACAGCAGCACTTTTTTTTATTTTCTTGGGCTGCGTTCTTTATTATGCATTTACTCTATACATGTATCCAATGCCTGCATAAAAGAAACTTATGACCCTTGTTATTATCTAAAGACAGATATAGTTACTGTTACACTGATTTTAAACTGATCTGAGGATGGCATAAAATGAAAAGATCAAAGCATGATGTTTGGCCGATTACAAGCAACAATGATTCAGATGTAGGGTAAGGTGGGACAAAATGCCCTGACGAGGTTAAAGGCATACGCTTAAAAATTCTGACATCGTTAGATTTACCGTGCCGCGCGATATTCTTTTTGTGACGTCTTTAACGCAGGTGTGAATACCGCGAAAAATTTAAACATGTATCTTCAAATGTAAGTTTTTGATTCTCAATTTTATAATTTTACACCATTTGTGTTAACGCTGATTAGTTAATATTTTAGTATTGCCTCGTACACGTTGTATTCTCGATTTATGCCATTCGTGCGTTTGTTTGAAATTTATTTATGCAGTCCTTTCATGATCGCGAAAGTGTACTACATTTTACCAGAAGTTATTTATAAATATATAATGCTTAGAGGTTATTGCCCCTTATCAAAATGTGTTTTGCCCCTTACATGAGTTATGGGAAAAGTTATGTTCAATTTATTGAGCTTTATCTCGTTAGTATCTCGCGTTAAATATGTTATAAATGTATAGGTCTCGTGCAAACTTGCACGCATAGCTAGTTATGTCTTAATCGAACTCATGGTTATTATTGTATCGTAGAATATCGCTTAATATGGGCGCTTTGCCCCACCTTACGTCTAAATATAGGACCGAGTTAATTTCTTTTAGGATTTTTTTTATGTTGCCAGAATCATTTTTTCATTTAAAATACTGGAAGACATCATTCTATCTGCACCGTTTATATTTTTTTAAAGATATTTCTTGTTTAAATAGCTTAAGTAATAAATGAAGTAATTCAGAAACAAAAAACAAATTTGCATAAAATTATATCAACGTTGCCTGAAAGTATATAAAGTATAAATTATTTGAAGTATTTTCTCTGACCAGTGTCATTGCTATTATAAGAGAAAGTAGCTGACCCATAGTTGACAAAATGATTAATGTAAGTCCTGTAGGCCGCCCGGTGTCATTGTAATTAATATGTTAATTAATTAAGACTACTGAACAGAGTTCTAATTAATATGAACACATTGCTTGACACGATAATTACTTGAATCTCACGTTTAGCAGATGGCGATACAAAAATTGTAAAAAAAGTTTGTTTAAAAAGGTATTACTTCCAATCCGTCGGAAATGTCAAAACTAAAAATTTAAATTCTTGATGTTAATTCGTTGCAAGGTCATTCCGACCACGATTCTTTGCTGCAACGTAACATGTATCGCATTATTTTTATGCATGATTAATTAAGAAGTGTCATTGTTAAAACAATTAAGTATGAAGCACACCAAATATAGTTGCTAATTAGGTTAGCCCAAAAATAGGCCTGCAGATAACATGCGCTGGTAACCATAGTAAGACAAGTTACTATACTGCTAACATTTAAAGTAATACTGTGCTCATTTTTTGTTCAGTTGTTTACCAAACCAAACATTAAAAATATATTTCCTATAGTTAAAACATCAATAAACATGCATTAACAAAGAATGAACTTATGATGTATTAATCCATATTGAAGAAAGATGTTTGTACATCATAAATATTTTGAAATAAATCCAGTTTTTTTAACAATAAGGCTATTTTACAGGTTTGACTGTTAGTAATATGATAAAAAACTGTTTTCAATCGGGTTGGAATGGCATTTATTAAAGATGTTTAGCCAATGTAACACCAATACTGGATAAAGGCAATTCAAACAGTTTATGTTCAGATGAGCCAGATACATCTTTAAGAACATTATTTGTATACTTATATTACTGCTTGTATATATTCAGCGCTACCTCTCTAAGGCGGTCCTCTCTATAATAACAACCTCTCTCCAACTAAATGATTGATTTTCTCGTAGTAGGCATTTACTGTCATTTAAATCGCACAAGAGCAACATCAGCCAACTCTAGTGTCGCCAAATAGGTGTTACTCTGTAGAGTTTGCACTGTAAACTTGCCTAATTCATGGCTAGGTATTGTCATCGTTACGCGATTCTGACACTCCAATCTCATATCCACGCTCACACATTATAGCCTGAACATAGGATGCATTAGAATTTACTTCGCATACTCAAATCTCCAGACTCAGGTTGAGCAATGTAATTTGTGAGTTTTCAGTGCTGAGTAGCGTGTGTAATCCGGAACCCCCGTTATGGCAAACTCTAACAACTCCACCCTGTTTTTTATTCTGTTCGGTAATCGTGTGTCTTGGTCTATTCAGTACATTTATTACCGCTAAGTCGACAGAGAAGTCGACTGTAAAACTGCTGGTGGAAAGTTCGAACCCTTGATAAAACGTATGCTCTCCGTGACAATTTGATTGTCATTTAACACCCAAAGTCATTTGTCATCCGCTTCTCCTTTACATGGTGAAGTTGTCAGTTGCTTGAGGCAAAACATGCTAGAAATAGTTGTTGACCGAGACTCACAGGTTAGGTCAACTGACTGTCATATGTAACTAAAATAGTTTTAAATAACGGTATGAGACTGTAAGACAATATTGAAGTTCTGTCCCATTTTGTTTCAATCTTGTCTAATTGTCTTCTTTCACGACAATCTGGCACTTATGGAATAATTATGTGTTTGTGATGGTAATCGAGTAGTTGCTGGAAGATTCCCAAATAAGTGAGCAAAACTCGGTTTTAAACTGGGTTTAAACCAGGTTAAACACGGTGGTATTGGCATCAGGTTAAAAATGGGTCTTTTAGCTTACCGAGCAGGGTTTTTCTAGGCAAAATATGGGTTTTCCACAAAATCTACAAAAAACACAATTTTAACTAACGGAGTCGTTTTTTTATATTTAATGTGTTTTTTTTAACGCAGTTCTAAAGAAGTTGGTTTTATATTGGCTTAAAGTGAGCACAAGCGATTGTTTAGGCATAGAAACCTTTTTCCAGAAAAGCGAGTTAAAAACCCTCTTCTTGATAAGTTGGTTTAAGCGGGTTTTAAAACCCACTTGAACTAACTTTTAACTCACTTATTTCCAAAAAAAATCGCTTAAAACCCACATTGTTGTCCAAAAAAACCCAGAAAAAATCACTTTTTGCGAGTTTTGGTAAAAAAACACTTTTCAAATGGGAAGGAGATAATATCACAACATTCCAAAAACAACAACAACCCCTGGGGGACGGACATTTCGGCTACTGTTGAGAGGTTGTTGCTCTGAATTGGTTAATTAGATAGTCAATTCTTAATACAGTCAAACCTGTCTGCAAAGACCACCAATTTTATCTCCCATCAGACCATTTTCAATGATATTTAATCTGTTAATAGAGACCACCTGTAAACAAAGACCACATTTTGCTGTTCCCATGGGTGGTCTTTACAGACAGGTTTGACTGTACAGTAAATAATGATACTGTTGTTGAAGAGTTGTTGAGCTTTTTGCTCGAGAGAGCATTACTCAGGAGAGTGTTCACTGTACATAAAATCTGGGTGGTTTCTATAAATGTCTCACAACTTGTATGTCTGTCAATTTGTCAGGTTGTTGTAAAACACAAGTACAACATAGTTAAGAGCTTTATTGTAGCAAAACACGTCAAGATGGTTTTATCTACCACAGGTGGCCTATATAACCACTTAAGATATCAGTGACAAGCCAGTGTCCTACTTTATTAAACTTACCTAGTTTTAAAACAAGGTCACTATACTGTGTTTAGTCCGCGGTAAGTTACACAAATATGTGAATATATGCATGGTGGTTCGTGGAAGAACGCCGGACTCCTTTTCCGATGGTTGAGGGTCCGATTTCTGCCACGGGCTAGATTTCTCCGCAAGGTGCTCACTCCCGGAATTGCGCGAATGCTGGGACATTTTAAGACTGAAACTGAAACGTAGTTCTGAGCAAAACCTTTTTTAAGATTTTAAAGTCTAGGCCTGAGTTTAAGTCTTAAATTGATTGTTAATAAGGCCCTTGGTTAGAAACCAAGGGAGCAGTCGTCAACGTGAGTTATTTACCCAAGTAGTAACATAACGATCATTTACATGTATATCAATCAAACGAACCCTAAACGCCAAAATGTCTGGACTTTTATTTATATTAATAAGAGGAATAGTATTTCTTTTTTTGTGTTATCCCTGGTTTTGGTGTGCATTTCATGGTCCTTGCATATATGTGTAACTATATGACCAACTTGTCATTGCTGTTATCTCATACGTCTTGTTTTTTACCATGTTTTATTTGTACACTATTACTGAAATAAATATCTATCTATCTATTGAAATATTCCATTTTAGAATCAATGGATAGCCTACCGAGGTCTGTGTGGTGTTTGTGGCGACCCCTATCAGCAGAATCCACGTGACAATGAAAATGGCGGGAAATACGCATCTGGTATCATTACAAGGACGTATCCCATTGGTCGAAATATTGATGTCGTAGTCGGCCTCACGGCCAATCATAAAGGATATTTTGAATTCCGATTATGTCCGACACACGACCCAGCGACAGTTGAAACCCAGGCTTGTATGGAAAGACATCCACTACGTATTGTCAATGGAGGTAAAGTTATATAATTACATAAAACACAACACCACAAAAGACAAGCAGGCTCAATCCAAAGCGTCCAATCAGCGGCCCCCATTTCAACTGTATAATGTCGTGCAGACAACAACCATGTATTTCATGTGGTCTACTGTGGGTAGAAAATATTTAAATTATACATAAGAACCTTTATAATACCACCCATGGTACCCTTGAAATCTGACCTTATTATTGAGTTGGGTTTGTAATCGAGGCTGAATAAAGAGCAAACTAGGGAAAATGGACTTGAATTCTTAATTTTGAGGTGATCTTATTATTGACGTGGTCTTTGAGTGAGGTTTTACTGTATATCGTTTATTTGCACGTATCAGGATATTGCCAACTCGACTTAGACCTCGTTGTCTTCATGAACGTTGTCTAAACGATATAGATGGTTGAAATGGTGGGCTCTGATTGGTCGGATTGCTGTGGGCGTGGCCTAAGCGTCATATATTGCTCGTGTCTATATTCGCTCGTGGCCTATTGTATACTAGTATACTACCATTTTACATTACCAAACAAGTGCAGCAGTTTCTGAGTTATTACCCAAAAATGAGGTTGAACGAGAAGTGGGTTTAATAAGCACATTCATTGCTCCTTGTTTTTCCATATACTTACAAAAACTCGACATTATATCAAAATGCAGTTGATGTATCTCTATTAAAAAGATTAAACACAATCATACTGTATGATCACACATATCTATCACAAACTTGAATGTTACGCACGTCCGGGCTTTGAGTTCAAAGGGTGTAATCTTAAATTTTTTGGAAAGAACCCTAATTATCATTAAATACGAAAATACTATAAAACCAGTGCATTTGAACACCTGCGTACCAAAAAATGCATTTAAAATGGTTTGATTTATATGCAAAGCTAATTAACATAGTTAAAGCAGTTGTTGCACTGTAACAAGATTTATTACATAGCGCGTAATACAGTGTTGTTATCTTGTGTTTAAACTAAACCCATACAATGTACTTTAGTTAAACTTAGTGTAAACATTCGTTCATTGGTTAATAAACGTTTTTGTCAAAATCAATTTCCTGCAAAATTTGCTGTCTAAATCCAACACCATATAGGAACAGTTTTTTTTCCTTAACACCTCAGCGTCGGGAGAGTTCTAATCATCATAATTCCTTAAAGTTCCCGGACCCAGATGCTGTTCTTTCTGTGCCTGTCAAAATCCTGCCTAAGTTCCATATATATCCGCCACCCTCACTTGGCTGGGGCTATTCAATGACAGGTGCATGATGCCTTGTGTTTGTGCAACAAAATGATAAGCATTACTCTTGTACAACGTACAAATGTACAACGCTTAGAATAATTACTTGGTTGACGTTGGTCTTTTTTAGTCTACATGGTTCTAAATGATATATCATTAACAAGTACATGTATGTAGGTTTTTGATATATCTGCGCCTACATGGCCATATGTAATATGTTTGACAAATGACAACTCCATTCATAACCAACGTATGTGTAAATTACAAATACAATTACCTGTACAATGAAACACTTATTAATTGGTAACTCTATGTAATATTTCTATTTGTTTCTGTCGTTCGTCAAAGCTGTTGCTGTTTGTTTGTTATGCAGTAGTACATTAGAACAGTAGCATTTTAATATTTATATGATAAATGTCTGTGTGAATCACGGCTCCATAGATACGAGTAGTGTGTGAAGTGTTCTGGAGAGTATTTCGAGAACATTTGACAGTTTTTTCCTTCATGCGGAAAGAAATATGCCTACGGTGTGGGTATTCATAGCTGCCCCGCTTATGTCGACTTGACGTTGCCATGGTGACAATATCTTACGCGCTTCTTATACAATATTATTGTTACAATACACCAATGAAACACACCCATAGCTATATATGTTGAAAAAATCAGGGACATTAATTAAAGTTAAAATAAAGTTACGACACTTTTCCCGAAACTTTCCGAACATCCCTCGTATTGAAACGAATTTGATTGAATTCATTTTTCTCTAGTTTTGACAAATGCGCGATACATATATGTATAACCGTGTAGCTTGCAAGGCTCAAACCTTAATAATCTAACCAAAATACGTTCAAACTATTTCCAGATGACAACGGTTCAAAATACTTCATCAAAGACCCTCACTTGGAAGGCGATATTCATCTACAGCTGGAATTACCACCTAATTTTGAATGCCGTCACTGTGTTCTTAGATGGAGATATCGAACTGGTAAGTGTTATTCGTATTCATATCCGGCCCCGAACTCCCTTAGCACCTCAATTTGAGTTATTAATCTCAGCTCCAATATTATCTCAAATCATTGAGATTTTCCTCATCTGAGATCGGACTCAAAATCGGTATTACAAAACGAAACAGATGAGATGAGTTTTTTCTCAAAACATTTGCAAGAGATTCAAATGAGATTTGTTTTAGTCTGAGTTTCTATTGTGAGCATAAATTCGTATAGAGCTGAGATTTCTATTTGAGATGCTTTGAGAAATCGGGGTCTGTTGTTGCATATCGTTTTCAGTAACGGCCATCATGCCGCCGTGTTTGCTTGATGTTCCAGTCCGCCGTTTGATTGTCTTTCCTATAACGTAACGTCATTTTCCTTAACCACACCGTCATCTCTAAGGCAACTCGGTATGAATTAATGTATTACAATGGCCGTCATAGGATTCCATTGAATTGACATCAAAATTAAACTTAGGTCAACGCAAATTACAATTATTATGATAGTTAACCATTGCATTTAAGTTTCATTTCCTTTATATCAAACTATAATAGTTAATAAAACATCAAAAATTCACATGATACGTTAAGATATCAATCATTACACAATATTGTGTAATAAATATGTATTTATATGCATATAAAACTGAAAAAAACAACAGTTGTTGATGTATTTACAAAGCGTCTTCAATCACAATTACTACAGTTTGTTTCCCGGTATAATACACTGATGGTGAATGGAAGATTAAGATGTAATTACTTTTAGAAGATTGTATTAATTTATTAAAGTCTTATCTTTGTACAAACATAAATATACAGACAGGATAGACAATAAAGAAGATAACAACACTGCACAAAGCCATTCAAATAAGAATTATAAGAGACTATACAAGCATATGCGTGATACATAAAAATATATCCGATATATTATAAGACAACCGTGTAGCCAAACTGTTCACATACATATTTAATTAAGACCATAATAGAGTGGCTTTAAAGCAAACATTCCCATTATCACCAAAAAAACCATAAGAATGAATATCTATCAGTTTTGTAAAAAGTTGGTTGTAATGTAATAAAATGTAATAATAAATTATCTATACAAAATACTTTCCCTTAATTGTAAAAGCATATACATGTAGCAGGTTTTGGCAGAAAAATTAACAACATCATCGTTGGAGAGATTATATATAAGTTTCTCAACATCTGTGAGATTTGTAAAAGTGATGTCATTTTAAAGTACGTGCTTTCAGTCGAACTTTAGATAAATAATATAACTTACAAAAATAATAAGTTTATTCATGTTTGACAAATGTTTGCCACCATCACACTTACCTGGGGGTCTCACATGTGCACGCCAGCAATTATTATAACACACTCAACCATAATAAGATTTTCAATGTAGGCCTATAGTAAAACAATACAATTAATTGTTGTCAGCCAAATATTTACATACACCGTTAGTTAAATTATTCGTAAGTTATTATTTAATTAACACTGTATTATCATTTATCACAGTTGCATTTACTATGTGCACATCTTCATCACTATTGTGTGTGATAAATATGGGATTTAAATGACGACCTCGTTCAAATGGTTTAAGCATTTTCTGAGATAATTATTACAAATATAGTATGCGAAATGTGACAAAAAGCCGAAAGATGAATTATTTATTAAAATTGATACTCTCCATTATCACTCATCGTTTTCCACATTAATATCTATTTCATACCGACACAGATTTTCCTTGTAAAAATTACATCTATGTTTTGATTTATTAAATATTTTCATTAAAGGAACCAGATGGGGCTGCGATCCCGACCAGACTTGCGGCAGCGGGAAGGGTCCACAGGAGGAGTTTTACGGCTGTTCGGACATTGCAATCGCGGCCGTCACTTCCGTTGTGTATAATGACCCTGTTAAAGACCCAGGGTATGATACAATAGGTTTAAATGACCTTGGTTCCGCCCCTACTCATAAAAACGGCGTTTTTGTCTCAACAAATAAACCAGTGTTCGGAGCTAAAGGATACAGAACTGCGCATGCGCAAGAAAATGGCGGATATTCGAACTATGCAAACGCTTATACTGTACAACAATACGTCACACCCTCTCCTGTAAAGTTCTCGCACTTCCGCAAGTTCTTGGAAAATATCACTTTAAATGCTTTGATAAGTTACTACGACCAACGTTGGTATCAAACTCCGGGTCGGTGTTCTCCAACGAAAAGATACGCCCGTAATCCTATCATGCACGAATACTGCCGCAGGGTGTGTTCCCAAGGCACGACAATATGTCCGGCGAGTCTGTGCACGTGTGAAACACGGAATGTAGTCGCAACGCCCGGAAGAAATCAGCCAAACGGAAATGGTAGTCCACCAATTGATACAGAGCACTTAAGAAGTTTTGTAAAACGGTTAATATTTAAAAATAAACTTATGTATGCTAACGAACCGTTGGAAGCTGCAAAAGAAGAACTTATGCAATCAACATATAGTGAGCCAAGTGTACGTAAAACATCCATTGCCAATAATAATAGGACGAAAGATGTTGCCAAAGGTCTCCAATATGAAGCTGACAAGACGCTGAGAAAATCAGAACGAATCTTGCCGAAATCAATGAACTGCAAAGCTTCGGATGACTATTCTCATAATCCATATATGACAAAATGGTGCAACACGAACTGTCCTTTTGGCTTTTGTCCTAAGCGCGTTTGCTCATGTAGTTAGAGTTGATAAACTTATTGTCATTACAATGCTTTTGTTTGTTAATCGCATACTAGACTCGTTGTTAGAGTCATGGTCATTTTGGTGCCACCATTGCAGGGTTCTGTTGATTGAACGGTTCACACAATACAACCTTAGCCCTACAGTCATCACAGAGATTGGATATACGCTCTATCAATCATGCTTCAATTCATTGCGGGACAAGGTTTAGTTGTAAGGAAAATGAGTCGCTGACTTGCTTTTTGTATATTAAAATTTGATTAAAGGTGATCACTGATTGATTGATACAATTGTGTTAGCATAGTGCAACATATATTGTCAAATTCGGCAAAACATTTACTAATTGTTTAGTTCTCTGACAATGTACACTCTTGGAATGAGATCCTTGAGAACTTCAGCTGCTGGATCGAGTCGTTGCATACCTTTTTACATTAAGTCAGTTGCTCATTTATGATACATAAGATTTCATACAGCTTTAAGTGGTGGTGGATATCTGGCATCGTGTTTACGATATAAAATAAATACAATTTAGGTAATATAGTGCATTTGGTCACTTTGATTTAACTACAGAAAAACTTCCCTTACAGATCACCTCAATAATAGGACCACCGCAAAATTAAGACCATGTCTCTTTATTCTTTATTCAACCTCAAATTAGTACTACCTCAATAAGAAGACCAATTTTTAGGGGTTCCAGGGGTGGTCTTATTATTGAGGTTTTAATTATTTCAACCCACTTGCTTATGGCACTATCCTTATATTATGCTATCGTCACTCGACGGCTGGCTCTGAAACGATGGTCTTTAATCCATTGCAATATTTATTCGATAGCTCTGAAAGGTGCCGTCAAAGTCAAGCGCCTGCGCGTATGCTATCTTTTATGGCTTCCTTTAATTTAAGGATGTTTTTATAGAAATCCAATTTTGTTTCCATGAATTGTCTCTGAATACCTAGCCTGATAATTCTGTTTTAAATTGTGGGATAATAACTAACAAGTATATGAGAAAATTAAGGTTCAGTGTATTATGTTAATGATATTGCTTTGAGTCGTGTCAATAAAAGAAGAGCAGAGAGCTTCCATTTAGTAAGTGGATGGTGATTAAGTTATCATGCAAGTATTCAATCGAAACACCCATTGTTTTAGTAAGTCCGGAATAGATAACATCGCGATACTTGACTAAAGAAGTCCGGCTGTTCACGTGGTCATATGTCATGAGATAAAAGTCATGTTACCAAGTGACCTTATAAAGCAAAAAATATCAGACACTCTGTTATCGGATCGAAATTACTGCAAGTGACAGGACAAATAAAGTTATCATGCCAGTTTGTGCATTCTTGTTCATTAGTAAATAAAAGATAAACACTTCAAATATCTGTTGTTTTGTGTATTGCACCTTACCATAGTATGTTTAAATGTATTCGGATGTATAACTTTGACTCACCAGAAGGGACAAAGAAAGAGAGAATAAGTTGCTACAGGGAACGTCACGTGTATAAGACAGTGCCTCTCCATACAGACCTCCGGGAAAACAACAGTCTATAAAACATAAGGCACTTGAGGAGCTGCAAGTGTAAATACCAATTAGTTTGAACGTGTATATATTTATATCAGGATGTACACTGACTTTGTGTTTTATGGGAGACAACTCCAGAAGCTACTCGTTTTTTTACTGAAATAATCTCCCTTTGTGTCTCAAACATGTGTAACCATAGTTTACCTTAATTATAAATTTATATATGATAAATTTACACGAAAATGACGTCAGGTCGCTGTGGTGTAGTGGTTAGCATAACGGACCAGGCAATCCGTAGACCTGGGTTCGATTCCCGGTAGCGCCATTGACCGATTTTTCGTGTTTCTCAAACATGACTTTATTTAACCATAGCCAATAACCTCGGTGCTTAATAAAAACAAAGTATCCAGTGGCTGAAGACATTAACTATTCGGTAACCAGATTATTATTTAACCACAAAGTGTATACAATGTAAGCTTAGTTTGACAAAAGTCACGTGTGATATATGCAGAATGAAGTCACTTAATAGCTGGGAATGAGGACATCTCGTCATATGCGCTAACGAAAGTATGGTGACATATTTCTGCCACCAGTTAACTACTTAATTAACTAGATAATTATCTGGTTATCGCGTTTAAGTAACTTAATAACTACTTAATTAACTAGATAATTATCTAGTTAACTAGATAAGTATCGTGATAAAATATCTTAACACGAAATATTGTCTTATAGTGCCCACAACCGTCACCATTTACCCTCTTAAACCCAGTACGGACAATCTGTTTTAGAAAAGTGTTAAGTAGTTTACTAGATACTTATCGCGTTAACTACTTAACACTTTTCTAAAATAGATTGTTGGGTAAGTGGTGGCAGGGTTACGGTGAGGGTCAGAGTTCACGTCATGGATAAAAGCCAAATATGATCGAATAACTGAATAAAAATCTTGGATGTCATATCGGATAAACGTATATTGACAGCAATGATGTTTTTGCGCCACTAGTGCAGTAATACTATACTATAAATTGCTTGTTCGGTGTAAAGACTTAGGTCGGCAGGTAGGTGAGAAATTAATCTTTCAACTATTACTGTTATGGATAACCAAGTTCCATCTATTAGTAAGCTGTCTCCCAGACGTTTTGTCTACCAACACCCCTCAAAAAATGTCTTAGTAGGGGCCATGTTGTGGAAAAGGTAAGGTTATGACAATCGACCAATTATTAACGACGGCCTAAAACACAAAGGCTTGTTCAAATGCCTCAGATGCACTAGACACTGATACTCCAACACTTCCATGGATACGCATACTACAGTTGATGTATTCAAACAAACAGTTCTTGTATGCATTGTTAATCTACATTGCACAGTAGGTTAGTAACGGAAACATTTGTTGCAAGTATATACACATTGTATTTAATCAGTAGGGATTAAAACTAGAGGCCATTTAAACACCACTCTGCAATTCATCAATCTCGAGTTATACACAGCGTAATTATAAATTGTGATTTGTTTTACATAAAGAGTGGACAAAGGTAAATATTTTTGCTATCTCAAACATTTGATATTACATTATTTATTTAAATTCATATCAGCTATGAGGGAGGAACAGTGGTCGAGGGTCAAGCATCTGACTCTTGATTCGAATGTCCCAAGATGCAGCCACCATTGGACGAGGTTTTCACGATCCCTGAATTCGTCCCCAGTACGGGTTGGTATCCAAGGAAGCATTCGTCGAGAGTGACTCGTTTCAGTAATGAGAACTTGTTTCACAATTAATCAATGGAAAATACGCAGTATTGTATTTGCGTCTTTATTTATAAGCAAGTCTCGGAATGTCTCTTCTGTTTCGAATATTGCACCGAGTTAACTGTATTCATTTCGAGAAAGAAGACTTGTGTTTAAAACGCATACATGTAGTATGTTTTTGAATTATATACTGTTTTTTTAATGAACGCAATAGCTGTCACATTTCGCAAATACTGTGCAATAAATTACACACACAGAGTTAAAGTCAATCAGATTATAAATTGTTCAATTTGTCTAAATAACAAAACTGCCAGATATTGGATTCGTATTTATCTTCAGATGAGAATATGGTTGCTCCGACACAAATGTGTTAAAGCCAACAATGCCTTAAAATGTAGGCATATATGTGAATTATATCTAACTGGATCTTGTAGACAATTTTCGTAAGAGTATACGACGTATATATATAAACAATGTATATGTTTAGACGAGCCTAAGGTTTGCTTTCGTCCTTATCTTGAAACATTGATTTATTGCTTGACCCCCGTAATTTCTTTACAATTTACAGCACATATATGGAGCGATTTTAGAAAATGGCAGCCACAGAAACTAAAATAAACAAAATGGAAGATTCGAAATCGGACAAAAGACGCGAACAGATATTAGTGATAGTGATGCTTGTTATTCTTGTTGGCACGATCGGGGTTGTCGTGTGGCAGACGAACAAACTGCAAAGTTATGGAGGCGATGAATCTGGAACGCAACCGGAAGTTGATTCTGAAGTAAAATGGCCTCTTTCTTTAAACAAAGTCACTTTGCAAAAAGACATGACTATAGATGTTCTTATAAACAACAGAAACGTTAATATCGGAAGTTTAAAACAAGCGCCACCTTCCGGGGAGCATAAGCTAGTGGATTGTGGGAGTAGTTCTAACGCCTTGTGTTTGGAATGGAAAAATGAACTGAAATTGAAAATAAATTCAACAAAATATACCATACCACGATTGAATTCAGAATTGGATTGTTACAACATAGAATGGCAAGCCCTTAACTGCGTTGAACAAGTTATATCGGATTGTATAAATGTTTCGACTGGACACTGGTACGGCGGGTATGCGGATAAAATCCAGAAATGGCCGTTCCAGAAAAACGTCAGGGCGCTTTCGGCGTATGTTGTGAATGACTCATACATCGGTGAGATTGGTGGGGTTATTGAACGATATTTCTTTTCTTCAAATGGTATCGGAATATTCGTAGATCACGATGTACCGCTGCATTTCAGTCTCAACCATCCCTCGGCTGGTTCTATGTGCTTTACTGCCAAGTTTGGAAAATATCCGTACTATAACACCGGTTCTTTTCTTCCTGTTCTAAAGTATAAAATCTGCCATGGCAACAACGTGCTTGATATTCATAAAAAAATGTCCGAATTGTTTCTAGAGAAGCCTTCCGGTACTCCAGACGAGAACATGTTCCGGTATCCAATATGGTCGACATGGGCTCAATATCGCAAAGACGTTAACCAATCAACAGTAATAGATTTTGCTGAGAATATTCAAAAATACAACTTTACGCATGCGCAGATAGAAATTGACGATGATTGGACGCCGGCTTATGGTGATATGGTATTCAATGTAAACAAATTTCCGAATGCCTCAAAAATGATACATGAACTAAATACAATGGGATTTCGTGTGACTGTATGGGTACATCCCTTTTTCAATGTTGAATCGAAAGCATATGCTGAAGCCAGCTCCAATATGAGGCTAATTCGCCAATTCGATAGTGTGGCCCCGGCAATAACTCCGTGGTGGGACGGGCAATTGGCAGGCATACTGGACGTTTCCAACAAGTCGGCTGTTGAGTGGTTTTTGAATCGTCTGGAAAATCTTAAACGAGAGTACAATGTAAGTTCATTTAAGTTTGACGCAGGTGAAACTTCTTGGTTACCCCATATTTTTAGTGCCGCCAGTATGACCTCTCACCCCGCTGACATGTATCCAATCAAATGGGTGGAATTGGCCGCAAAAGCTGATAAAACATATCACCAAGAAGTACGGGTCGGATACAGAACACAGAAATATCCAATTTTCGTTCGCATGATGGATAAAATGTCTAACTGGGACCATGACAATGCTTTCAAGACGGTAATACCTTGTGTTCTAACGTATGGTATCTTGGGATACCCATTCGTCCTTCCCGATATGATTGGAGGCAATGCGTATAATAACCTTCCTGACGCGGAACTATATATACGCTGGTTACAAATGAATACATTTCTTCCCAGCATGCAATACTCCATTGTTCCATGGTTATATAACGAAACAATCATACAAATTGCCCAAAAATTTACGAAAATGCATGAAGATTATTCGCCGGTTTTATTGAAGTATGCCAGAAAAGCCCAACTCACAGGTGAGCCAATAATACGCCCCCTTTGGTGGGTTGCCCCTGACGACGAGGTTGCCTTAGTCTGTGAGGACCAATTCCTCGTGGGGGATGAGTACTTAGTGGCCCCCGTAATGGATCAAGGGGCTAGATCACGCGATATTTACTTTCCAGTTGGGAGATGGAAGGATCAGTTTCAAAATGAAAGTAGAATAATTGAAGGGCCATGCTGGGTCAAGGACTATGCAGTCTCCATTGATGAGCTTGCGTTCTTTAAGAGTGTGTTAGGTTAGAGTTTAATTTGTGTTAGTTCTTAGCAATTATATATTTGAAATATTAAATAATTTGTATGTATGTATCATTATCTTAACCCTCACCAATCTTACACCAGGAAAATTAAGAGTTATCAGGTATAACTTCAGCATTATGTCATGTGTGTACGTCAGTTCACAGTCATATGCATGCAATGTTCCAGTCCTCTCAACCAGTACTAAATTCCTCTTCTGCAAGTAACTGATTCTACTACATCACAATGGCATTGAGAGCCGTCATTGATTCGGCAAAACCCATATGGAAAACATTCGATATATTGGATGAGACATATCGACGATACATCGATATATCAAGTATCGTTTACTAAATTGCCATTTACAGGTTTGCAGTCCATGATTTCATATATTTTCACTTCAAGAACTGTTTCACTTGCTTATGAATTACCGTGACCATCTTGTTTCCTCATAATAAGAAGTATGTGTGTTATTTTTGTAAAATAAATACAGACAATTTGAAAAATCTTCAGTTATTTAATTTTCCTTGAACACGCACATTTGATAGGTAAGTTTTAGACATAATCTTTTGACAAAGCACATGTTCTATGTTTGTTTTGGGTGGATTTATTGTCTTTTTCGGGCATAAATTTATAACTCATAAATATCTGTTTAAAAAAAAATATGTATCGATAATCGGTTGTCGGGAAAATATCGATGATACATCGATATTGTTTTCTATTGATGGCAACGCTAGCTGAATCATCTTCAGATAAACTGTCATGGAGATGATTCATCTCACCATAGATTCAGACCTGTGGTGTAGTGGTTAGCATAATGGACGGGCAATCCGAAGACCCGGGTTCGAATCCCGGTGGCGCAATTGACCGATTGTTCGTGTTCCTCAAAACATGATTTTAATACAACCTCCAGATTGGCAGCCAAGGAGCTGAATCATGGTTCATACAGAACTTCCCAAAAAGAATTCAAGTACTTTTTCCCGATTTTAAATTACTAAAAATGTAGATTTTTTCGGTATAGAGAAGAATACAGACTTTAAATAACCTTATATATCTTAATTATTTTCAAAAATAGTGTGAGCCGCGTCCTACAAAGCCTATAGAAATATACGCCCAAGAAAGTAACATTTCAGCAGTGCATACAAGCAACACAGTTCAACAGAAAACTATATACAAAATGTACTGATGTACCAAAAGGTTGTTGCAAGACTGTTGTAACTCAGTAACAGCAAAGTAGCAGTTAAAACAGCTTTCCTCCAAACCCTTGGAATATAGATCTAGTTTATCTTTTGCATTCAACAAATTGAAATTTTAACAAAACCAAACAAAAATACATGTACATTATTTGGATTTGGCTGAAAGGATTTGCAATCATTTTACACCATGAAATATTTTGTAGAAAAAAACACAAAGATGTAAGTTTCAAATTTCATATTTATTTCTGATAACATTCCATATCAAAATATCAAAACAATTCCATAGTATGATTAATCAAGCATGACATATCTAAATATAGAAGCAATAAACTAAACATAAATATAAACTGCAAGTATTGTACATACCAATGCTTGACATATCAGAAATATGTACAACGAATAAGTCTGGTTGCCATGCAACATGAATAAGTCTGGTTGCCATGCAACATGTATATGTGTAAGTTCGGTTGCCAGGCAACCTACAGAAATATGGTTGCTATGCAATATGAAAATACATGGTTATCATGCAACTAGAAAACAGGTAATTGTCATGCAAATGAATGAGTCTGCTTGCCATGCAACGTGAACAAGATGTTTGTAAAAACATTATGCCCCCCTGTGACCTTTGACCCCAAAATCAATAGGGTTCCTCTGCTACCCAAGATGAATATGTGGACCAAGTAAGAACACGCTCAAGTGTATTAACCTTTCCATCTGGACCCAAGCTAAAAAACTGAATGCAGCCATCCCATTGGTCCATGTTAAGAATACACTAAGAAACGAACCAATCAGAAGATCGAGTGTTGAGACTGTGGTCTTCAAATTCAGATTTATAATCTTGCATCAATCTTGTGTACATGTTATATATACAGCAAACAATATCTAAGTTAAGTAAGCCGATTAATGGCAAACAAATTATGACACAATTTATGAAGGAATGCCACATACAGAAGTGAGGCTGTATCTAGTACTGTAACATGGCATTTGTATAAATCTAGTTCATAGCCAAAGAAGGTTTAAATGACATCAAAAACATTTTTTCACGTATATAATAACTCATTTTAACACAATGAATGTCTTATTAATGTCAAAAAACTTATACAGATTTTTGTCATAAAACAGGAAAAGTTTATATGATTAATTAAAAAAAAAAAATTGTATAATATAGTAAGAAAGTAAGATTTTTAAATTTGAGCGATGATTGCTGACTTACAATGGGAAGATACAATTTGCATAATATTTCGCGTAGGATCAAGGGAGTGCCAAATAAGGAAACCTCAGTTTGAAATAGTATCAGAAACACAAGTTGGAGATCTAGGGTTATGATAATGATGACTGCATCATTTACAATGACACCCAATGTAAAATCTCATTAGCATACTATGCAAATGAGATCCCCCTAAACTCAGGTGCATCAGTGTTTGAAGGAAAATTGTTATGGATTTCAAGAAGATAAGTTTCTTATAATGCTTTCTTTAATTATTTGACAGATATTTTCAATGCCCAAACACCACTAGATAATTTCTTAACTCATATACAACTTTACCTAATAATGTAAAACATATTTTGTGACTTTTTGAGACAATTTGGTGTAAAAAAAGAATTGCATGATCACAAGATACAGAGCAACCCATGCAAAGCAACTGCTTGGTTCATACCAAGACAAAAATTCAAGTACTTTTCAAGGACTTATTATGAACTTTTTTTAGGTTATCAAGGACTACTTCCATATCAAATTCACTGTAAAGTAACAAGTGACAATATTGCTTTTCCCGCTTTATATAAATGCAGTTGAAGTGGCACTCTGTAGGCATCCCAATAAAATGCCCTACCCTTGCAAACAAGGATTAATAGGTGACCTGATATAGTCCTTATTTTACTTTTTTTAACTTTATTCTATCTACATGGCAAAGTTAGTAAGAAAACATTTTTCAAGGAGTTTCAGATGAAGTTCGAGCATTTTTTTTCCAAATTCAAATATTTTACTAGATGTTTAAGGGTTTTAGCCATTTTCAAGGCATTTTCAAGGACTAGCAGCAATTCAAGGACTTTTCAAGGGCCTGTATGACCCCTGAACTGCTTTTGCAAATTCAAATTTTAACTATTGTTGAGAGGTTGATGTTAGATTATAAATAGTGGGAAAAAAACAGGGCAGTAAAATATTTACTCCGAGAAATTTGAAAATGTTGTCGACGAGAGAAAATTGCTCATGAGGTGGCTCTTAAGAGTTGGAATTACCATGGAAACCCACTCGTTACTTCAGATTGGAATGCACAACAAATCTCAAAACTTCTTAAATGAAAAAAAACCCAGAAGAAATATGTTTTAAATTCCTGCACATCATCATAACTTTGAGATATATACAGCTACAATAATAATTGATGATAAATGTGCACATTTACTTCAAATCTCAATGTATCAAGTCATGTAGACAAGAGTAAGGAAAAGATGCAAGTTGAAGTGCTATAATTTTTCACGAATTAACATCAAATTCATCAACAATTTTAAAACAAATTACATAAAATTTTCATTACGCATTACAGTCACATTTGTCCAAAAGAAATATAATAATTGATTACACAAAAAGCTTTCATTATGAATAAAATTCCTGTATAGTCAGACAAATTGGATGATAAGTACATACAAACTAATTTGCAATTACAACAGATTAATAACTGTCAGTTCGATTCCCGGTCGCGACAGGTCATACCCTTCCATGAAAATTTGACAAAAATGTTGATATTCCTCCACATGTGGAGAAGTTGCCGGAAGGGTAAGTTAGTACTGGTTAGATTTCAGTCCAGGAAAAACTGGTTAGGTGAACCGGCCGCCGTATATAACTGAAATATCGTTGAGAAACGGCGTTAAACCCGATGAAACAAACATAATCACTGTCAATTTCTAATTGTTCCTAAAAAAAGATACTTCACCAACAAATAGATGTCCCTAATACTTTGACACCTCGTGGGGCACTAGAAGTATAGAAGATTTGTTTCCTTTGTAAAGGTAATTATATTACATGTTTCACAGTGAATAACCTTCTTTGTTTTTTTTTAAAAACGGTGCCAACAATTATTTTTTCTCAAATCAATTTTACATTAAAATACAACCCCTCCACAACAACATTGCTTGGAAGACAAATATTTTGGCTGTTGTTGAATAGTTGATGTTCATGAGAGGTTAAATTGAATGTACAGAAAAATGATACAGTTGAAGAGAGGTTGATGCTCAAGAGGAGGGGGCAGGCACTCTGGAGAGATAACATAGATATAATCAGCTGTAAGTATGATTCAGTGTTTTCTGTCTGTTGAATTTTGGTTGAATATTTAGACACATGTCATTATCATTGTTCTGCAATTGATGTGCCTATGCAGTAAGATGGATACAATCATGTTAAAGAATACAGAGCATAGCTGACGCAATCACAGAAAATAGACTTTGAAGTTTAGTACAACATAAAATGTGTGCTTGTATCAAATTATAATGTATTGAAGTTTTTATAAATTCACATAAATGCAACTCTGTCATACACAAAATAAAACACTACAAGACGTGGGGTAAGGCACATAAGCCCCCTAATGGTAGTGTGTCCCAACTAAATAAGAGGGGAGTTAAAATACAGACAAAGGGACCCTTAACCTTGTAAGCTCCTAAAAATATTGGGCCATCTACAACTACTTATAACGTTTGACAGCCATAGTCATTAGTGTTCTTAAGATATTGATCAGAAATTATTTTATGTCTCACTGTCAGTGTAATCTTGACTTACGTCCTATTGACCAAAAACAATATATATGGGGGGGGGGTCTTCTGTTGAACACATACAATATCCTATGAAGTTTGACTGCTGCAAGCTAAGAATTTTCCATATATATATATTGATAAAAAAAACAAATGGTCGAACATCGGCAATATCGACTGACCGACATGAGATCAACAATATACTCATCAGTATCATATAATCAGCAGAAAATAACAAAAACCATGAACACCAACGAACCTAAATCAGATAGAAATAGCATTACCAAGTAGATAAACTCAATGTAAAGAAATAAAGACAATTAATGTCATGATGTAATATCTTTAGTGGCACTGTAAGACGATATCTGGTATACCAAATAATCAGATAATAAGATATTGCAATAAAGAAAATTACAAAATATGGGTCTTATACTAACTCAGTGACACAATATACGCTTACATCAACAAATGTCATAAAGAATTACTTCAATAGTAGATAATATCATCAAATAACAATTATATCACATTTTTTGCATATTCAGACTCAATTACATTCACATATCAGGGGAGGTAATCACTTAGTTTACAATTACTTAAGCCATTGAATGCGGAAGATCAAGTTTCTACATAAATAAGATATGCATTTCTACAGCAATTCTTTACCAAACTCTCATACTTTTACCTAAAAATGATGAGGATTCTGCTACTCATTCAAATGTATTCACTTTACATCACTTGTGATACCAGATCTTACAAATGATAATAATAAACTGATCACCCTAAATGACTGTTACCAGAATCAATACTTGTGCCTAAACCAGCATTTGTTACAATGGCAGTTGAATCTCAACTATAGAGATTTGTACAAACGACCCCCGTAGAGTCCTGACATCTACCCGATTCATCAAAACCTCCCCATATTGTTTATCAAATCGAAACTTTCAACAATATCTTCCATTCAATTGAGCAACTCTTATCTGTGCATAGATAAGATATAGTTCAAGCATGAGTTTCCCTATGTACCTATCAATGTGCTGCCTCATAGGAGGGGGCCACTTAGGGGACTTACAACAACAGGCGATTCATGAGGACGGGATTTTGGCCAGGGAAAAAGACTGGGCTAATATTTTTTGAAGGGATTTTTATGACCATTAATCCTGGGAATTCTAGCAAAAATCCCTTCCTCTTCATCTGGGGTGTCATTTAAACAACACATTTTGCAGTTTGTCTAAATTCCCCAAGTTAGCCCCCTCCTAATGGGGAAAATATTGACAGGTGCAATATTCCTAATACATATCACAAACAAAAACCAATTCAGATGCCAGTCAGTATTTAAGCCAAACAAATACATACAATGGTAACCATAATATTTCTGTGTTTGGCCTAAGCAACTATACAATAATCTATCCAGACTGTGGACCTTCATAGCCCCTAATGAATGGGAGTCCACTTCCTACACGCCGCTTGTAGTTGACGTAATCCTCACCAAAAAAGCTGATTAAATAAATCTCTTCTTCGAAGATCCGTTCCCTGAAGAAACGCCATGATGCCACTGTGTAACCCACGAGACAGATTGGATTAAATAGCATAATCTGAAATATACGACATATCAAACTTTACAGAGAATACAATGTATATATATTTCTCTTTCTGTTTAATTGCTGAGCAGACCTGTGTTGTCTCCCATTCCCTTTCCTTTCAGTTATTATAAACATGTGATCTCCTTTTTTTAACATTAGTGTAGCCAGTCGGGTGGTAATCTAGAGATCATCAATGGATCAAGACTTATATCTTCTGTGACAATTTGACTCCATTCTGAGTCTATGACCTTGACCATTGAGCTATGGATACAGTTCTTGCAGTTGGCTCAGTACTTTGAAAAAGCAGTTGTCACATGCCAAGTCTCTTAGTATTTTCTCAATAATCACATATTTGCAAATTACTCCTATAAAGGCTTATCAGTTTTGCCTATCAAAATGGCTGATGATTAAGAACAAGGGAGGTAAATAGTGTAGACGTAGGAACTAGCAAATTTCTTTCAATTCTTACCTGTGTTCCTATACTCCATAAAAACCAGCCAACATAGGAGGGATGTCTACAGAATGAGTATATTCCATGGGTAACAAGACTATGATCTTGTTGTTTTCTGTATTGAACATAATGGTTAAAGTTTGTAGAAGCAGTCACCATACTTGATTTCCGTATTATTTCACCAACTATCACAAGTAACAATCCAAATAAACTGATCACACGTAGCTGTTTTAAACCTGAAATAAATATAATCATAGGGCTATAAAAATGATGAGTGGTGTTTTATTCTGTAATTAGTCTCCATGAATCACCATAATGCTACATTTGTGAGAATTATATTAAAAAATTATAAAAGACCCTTGCTGACTTTACATTTCATTATAACTATGAATTGATGAATAGTAAAGATAACATCACTGGTCCTTCATACAATGTCAAAGATGCATCATTCTAATATTGTTGTGTTATCATTTAGACACAACATGAAAATCTACATTTCAGTTAAAAGTAGCAGTTTAAGTAAAACAACGTCATCACATCGATACAAACAATCAAATATAAAACATCACATAATATTATCTCTAACAAGAATTTTAAAACTTTCAATACTGAACTGTTATTTCGTTTATCTTTTTTACAGAAAAATTTAGCTCAAGTAAACACTTCCACTTTTGCTACAGCCCTGGCCTGTTTATAGCCACGATATACCATAATATGTATCAATAATCACCTAGTGACTGAAATTTTAAACCTTAAATAACAATAACCAAACATAATACATAAAAAAAAAAAATTTTTTTAAGGCATGTTAACCAGCCAAGAAAGTATTGTTACCTGGAAACAAAAACATCTCTACAGTGAACTCAATCCAGCTGGCAACAGCTGCAATTTTATATTCTCTGCTGTGATCCAGTAAGTATGACTCCACTGTCAATGACCTGGGATTTGTTACAGCAGTGGTGTAGAATTCTGACCAATGGAATATACTGAGTGATGTCAAGTACCAACCAAAATGTGTCCATGACGATGATTCAAAACTGATGATAAGGCCTAAACCGCACACAGAGCCGAGAAAACAAGCTCTGACTGCATTCTGGAAAATAAAGTTCTAAGAAATAAATCAAACTTAACGAGCTTATAAGCAAGCACTGTTTCATGCACGAAAAAGTTTCCCAGATGAAATACTCATACTCATTGAAATTCAGAAGAACAATTTCAACAAGAAGTGATCCATAAAATGATAAAATAAGTTTAGGACTCCCAAATTTTGATATTTATTTAAAATGAAAATTTGCGAGTGTCAAAACACCCTGCACAGTCACTGGTTGGCCCTGTGCATTATAAAGAAGAATAAGATATGAAATAAACATAATACATTTAACTGTCCACCAAAGGTTAAGGAGATGTGCTACAAGTCACTAGAGATGTGCTACAAGTCATTAGCCAGACCTATTACAGAGTACTCGTCCACTGTCTGGGATCCTTACACCCAATGTAATATCAACAAAATAGAACAAGTACAAAGAAGAGCTGATAGATATATGTATTTGGTGATTATCGTAGAACGAGTAGCGTAACAACCATGCTCAACCAATCACATTGGAAATCACTACAACAACGTCGACACAAGGCCAAGGTTATTACGATGTATCGAGTAGTTCATCAGCTAATAGCTATTCCAGTTGAACCGTACTTGGTCAAGGCTAACATTTGTTTACTGAGAGGTCACAGCATGAAATTCCTGATCCCACACTCAAGGATCCTGATACATCAAGCCTCATTCTTTCCTAGCACCATACGACTGTGGAACTCACTCCCATATACAGTTGTAGCAGCCAATACCATCGAGGGCTTTAAGTCCGGACTGCAGGGGATCAGTGCCTAGACTGTTGAAGGGATTTTAACTTTTAACTGTAAATTTAAAGTTTAACTTGCACAACTTTGTCCTCAACGACACATGTATAGTTCACCAACTTCGAGACTTCTTAATTTGAGGCATGAAGTTGATTTGGAAGAAGAAGAAACATGTTACATGGTCAAACCAAAATTTCCGCCATTCCCCACCCACTTTATTTACCTTGTAAGCGTCCTTGGTGCTATAAATAAACCACACTGCCACGTTTATCAAAGCCACATACACTAAATATATGATGATCCAATAACTGCTCCATACATTAAGTAACGACTCATTCAGGTACACTACTTTTGAAAGAAGGAAAGAAGTCGCTCCAAGCAAAAAAGCAGAGAGACTAATGTTTTCGTGGCTGGACGACGCCATGTTGATTTTTACCATGCCTTTCTGATACCGCTGTCGTCACAAATCTCGATTCACTAACAGTTGGTTATGTCTGGAACACTATAACATATACTGGTTATGCATAATGTTCGCTTTGGTTATTTAAGTCCCGATTATGTATTCATGTATGTGCAAAATTATGATACGTTTAGGACTGTGTTAAATAGTTGACTTGTTGCTGCTCAAGCGATTACAATTTTAAAGCATCAAATTAGCCGAATGAGTAATGCTGGGCCAAAGACTTAAAATACCAATAAATAGAATCTTACATTAGAGTTAATTTTTATTGATTTAACTCGTCATCTAAAACCGATATAAACTCGGCCAAGCCTCGATTTTTATCGTGTTTACAAGGTTCGTTTAATATATTCATTAACAATTAGCACTCGTGTAAGATCCTCTATGTATTTATTAAGCCGTTCAATGTGACATTATTTTGGTGATTAACCATTAGCATAAATAAGATTTGCCAAAAATCCCAAATACCGTCATTAAAATACTTTTTGTCCAAATTGTTTGCAAATATTTGTACACATGTATAATTATATGCATGTGAACATATATGTGTTAGTGTTCTTTGATGATACCCGTAGTGTTTTTGCCATTGACCATTCAAAGGAGGTCCTCATATTTCATCCATTCATTTGTGTCTGGAGTCCATTACGTTGTAATTGTTTACATGTATTTTTCAGGCCTCATTGTGCTTAAACTGAGAAGGTTGTGCACTTTGTATGTTGCATTTCATGTTCGACTCCTCCATTAATTTGTGTTGTATCTTAGAAATTGGTAGTGTTACATCTTTAGAGCTGGAGCTAAATTCTATGTTAACTAAACGGGAGGGACTTAATTATCAAAGGACCGAATGCATTAACTAATAATTACACATTTGTCTCTGCACACAGTATCTACTGCTATTTAATTCAAAGGTATAGTTTACGTCCCTTCTTATTTCAATGTAAAAAGTGACTTTCAATATGTTAAAAGGGCTAGTGAAGTAGAAATCAGAGAACAAAAATATTTGCATCATCATTAAGTAAAGGTTTGATTTCTAACATGTGTTAAAGTTTGCACACGAAAGATACATTTAACGTATTTTGATTTATCGCGTATACTATTGAATAGGTTTTCCTTTTAAAATTCTATAGAAAGTCGCTCGGTCCACCGTTACACGAAAGTTAAGAATATATATACATTTGTATATGAAAATAAATACAATGTATGTACTGGACTTGTCAGATTCTTTATCTATTAGCTTTTTTGTTCAAGAAAGCAGGTTTTATTTGGAAAAAAGCATGCAATTAAAATTTCGTAAGGACAAATGTGCAGGAATGGATGCGTTTATGAATAGCTTAATATTAGCTTTGATAAGCCGTCTGGAGGGCCTGAATATTTTGAGTGGAGTGGCGTGGATCTTTGTATTTTATATTCAAGCAGTAAACATGTATTGGCCTATAAATCCAAACAGCATAATTTCCAAAATTAATTTTAATTCAACAACAATGGAAGAACAATCCACACATTCAAATAACAATATCAACTTCAAAATATTCACTGAACACAGTGAGTATATCTGCTGCGTAATAAAACGGCAATGTTACAGCGTCCTCAGTCAAGTTTGAATTCTACACGAAATTTAAATTTAATTCCGTGATTTCTACAAAGAAAGATAGATCAACGGCTGGTCACTTATCTACAGTTATTTCATGCTATGTAAACCAAGGTCAATATTTCCAACAAAATTTACAACGAAACTTAATTAATAAGACCACCATTATTCAAAAGAAAGACGGGACGTGTTCTGATTTTCGAATCGAGGTGGTCTTAATTTCAATGCGATTTATATATTAAGTGATGATTACTGTACATCACGAAAGCAATATTTCGTTAATCATAAAATATTTAATCCTTTTTCTCGCCAAACTCTTCCTTTTTCTTCAAGTTGTTGAAATAATTGCGAATATTTCCTCCCGCAAGTATTAACGCTCCAAAAAACGCACATGAACCTCCGAAATAGAACGAATAATCATACTTTCCATAGTAATCTTTCAACATTGCTGAAATAGAAAGTGTCAATGTTAAACAACTAATGCTAAAATACGACCACTAGACCAAAGAAACGAGTGGACGAATCTAATTTAAGATTACCTAGTGTACTTTTCCTAATTGAAAACAGTACAGGGTTTAATGTTTGTCCTCTGTCCTATTTGCTTTTGTAGTTGTGTACATGTCCTTATATGTTCATCTCTCCTTGTGCTTTTGAGTCGATTGTGCCCTTTGCTTGTAACATTTCCTGCAGTCGACTTAATTATTCATATTTATACTATCACTAACGTTTTATTAAATACATTTTCCTTCATACCTACCGCTGTTACAACCTTCAGTTATGTCATTACGCAATGCTAAGGTTATCAAATATACGTCAGAAAAGTGTCGTCAACATGTCATTAATTTGCTGCACCATGCAGGGGTCATACTGAACGCCCTCGATAGGCATTTGTATATATTAGATCACCTCCAACATGAGACCTTTTTGACATTTTATAACTATCTGATCGATTGGCGGGATTTAGACCCGTAGTTTTCCCTGGAAACGCAAAATATTGATAGTAGCATAGGTTCGTACTGTGAGCTATATCCACGATTCTGAGCCAGTCCCTGGATCATACTTTGCCGTTCAACATATGTGCTAGTACATACATACATGTAGCAATACATATTTCTTGAAGCTCAAGTATTTTTGTATTTAGGTAATCCAAACAACAGCGCCTTTAGAGCAATATAATTTATTTACAAAAGCATGAAATAAGCCATCCCGATAGGAAGAATGAATAACGATAGGATTAAGATACATACCAGACAAGGGAGGTCCTATCAGCGTTCCTAATCCTTGCACGGTCAGTAAGAATGCAAAAGAACTGGAGAGTTTATCCATGCCTATAATATCTACAAGTATTACATTTCTTTGAGCCGCTTTGGTTCCCATAACGAACCCGTGTAATACACACACACCAATAAACTGTTCAAATGTCTGAAGGGACGGGTAACAGAAACTGGATATGCATTGCAGAAATGACATTAAATTGTAAATATATGGTCTAAGATGGCGGGCTCCTTTAAGGTCAAGGACAAATCCAGCGATTACACGTGATACTGTATCACTACCGGCGATAACTGACAGCAAGACCGCTGTTTGAATATCTGTTACACCACGTGACTTCGCAAGAGCTGGAATAAACAGACCGGTGCTCGGGAGTGTGAATATAAACGTCGCAATACATAGCGTAACAAATCGTATGTCCTTCAACACAGAGAACGAGAATAGTTTCTTCCTTGACTTCTTCTGTTTGCTTTCGCTAGAAATTTCATGTTTGTCAACGCCATTGGAAATTGACACCGGAAGCTCGATAGTCCCGTCATCTTTTATCATGTGAACACTTCCGGTTGATGATGTATATGACAGAAACACAACATCATCGCCATCGTCCAGGTTTATAATTGAATTATCAGGCTTGTCATCTTCTGTCCGTGTATTGACCGTAGATTCATTTTCGCTGAAAAAGATGCACCACTAAGGACATTTACAAAGGAATATGCGTTTAACCAATCAAACATCCTAGTAGCTAGTTACTGTATTCACAAGAAAGCCGGACTACACGACTTACTTATGAGGACTGATCATCGTGAGAAAAAGAGTATGGTACGGTACGTGCCTGGTGTTACTAGCTCCTGTGTGTCCAATTATCGGGTCACATCAGATCGCATGGATCGGCTAAACGAAAAGTATGTGAATTGAAAGAAATACTGAAATAGCACGGAATTGATCAACATAAATTTATGTTGGCTGCAAAAAGGTTTAAAATAAACATCATGTACATGTACTGATCAGGGGCCTAGCGTAGAGTGAACAGATTGAGAGTTATTCACGGGGGTGAGTTTGGTAGGGTATCCCCTCTAAGACTCATATTTTTATAGCATTTTTTAAGTTTACCCACGTGAGTAAATGAGTATGGTACGGTACGTGCCCGGTGTAACTAGCTCCTGTGTGTCCAATTATCGGGTCAACCTTAGATCGCATGGATACATCGGCTAAACGAAGAATACTGAAATAGCACGGAATTGATCAACAGAAATTTATGTTGGCTGCCAAAAGGTTGTAAATAAACATCATGTACATGAACTGATTTTGTTTTTCATTACAATGCAAATTGAAAAGCAGATCTATCAAATGTTGGGATAGGTAATAAATACTTATTGTTTCAACACATGATATCATATACATGTATTTGTAAGGGAGATATAACATCCGGAATATTTAATATCAATCTTGAATTTCACATATATTGAAATACCGAAAAGACAGGACCGGAATGATACGGGCGACTGTCGGTCAACATTCTGCCCTTTGCTTCCTCTTAAGTCGACCAATTAATGACAACAGGGATTCCAGGTACTTACAGAGACACTGATTTGATTTCAAACTTTGGTGCTGGACGGAAGAGACATATACAGACAAACAAGTTGCAAGATATTCCACTGAGTATGAGATAAGTTCCGGTAAACCCGTACTCCTGGAACATCACCTCAATACAGGGTGTTATCACAAACCCACCAATACCGAATCCAGCAGACGCCAAACCGAATGCCAGGCTTCTACGTTTGTCGAAATATTCACCGAGAAGCATGGTAAGTGGTGTCAACAAGAGGGAGCGACCTATTCCTGAAAATGTTAACCAAATGTATTAGAATATACATGTATGTCTACAGCCATGGCAACTTTGGAAGTAATTAAAAGTTGCAATTTCGTTTGTCATGGCAACATTGGAAGTAAAGTAAATAGTGTAATCCAAATGTTGCAATTTTGTTTGTCATGGCAACATTGGAAGTAAAGTAAATAGTGTAATCCAAATGTTGCAATTTCGTTTGTCATGGCAACATTGGAAGTAAAGTAAATACAATGTAGTGTAATCCAAATGTTGCAATTTCGTTTGTCATGGCAACATTGGAAGTAAAGAAAATAGTGTAATCCGAATGTTGCAATTGTGGTTATCATGGCAACATTGGAAGTAAAGTAAATAGTGTAATCCAAATGTTGCAATTTCGTTTGTCATGGCAACATTGGAAGTAAAGTAAATACAATGTAGTGTAATCCAAATGTTGCAATTTCGTTTGTCATGGCAACATTGGAAGTAAAGAAAATAGTGTAATCCGAATGTTGCAATTGTGGTTATCATGGCAACATTGGAAGTAAAGTAAATAGTGTAATCCAAATGTTGCAATCTTTTGCAATGGCAACAATAGATACAGAGCAAACAGTTTAAAGCTTACACATATTTATGTTTGTTTAATATGCAGTCATGACAATATTGAAAATGAAAGTAACAGTGTGAGCCATAATCAGCAATCACGTGACGTCTTTCGAACAATGGAACTAAAGTTTTCAAAATGGACCATTTTGAGGGATAATGGTTATCGAACGTTAGTAAATATCTGACATGGTAGATTAATTTACTGTAAAATGCTGTTTTAAATGTGATGAACAAGTATATAGAACAACACAATACATACATGTAAATTTTGAAGTGATAAAAAAGGGACCATATACCTCCAATCACTCCATATGTGAAATACAGGTATAGTAAGCTTTCGGCATATCCACATATATGTATGGCTATAATATATATTACTGCACCAATCAATGTCAACATGCGGATAGATAATCTGCTACATAGGACGCTTACAGCCGGGCCTGAAATGTGTTAGTGAAGCCATTATACATTATGTACGAGATCCGCCAAGTTAGATCAGTTGGTAGAACATCTGGCAGAGGTCCTGGTTCGGTCCTCGTTGTGTCTTTCCGCGCCATTTCCCTTTGATCATTTGTGCTCAAGCTCTTATTCATTTGGGGTAGTTGTCATCTGCTCGCGAAAGGGTAGGTTAGTACTGGCTGGAAATTGATTCCAGGAAAACTGGTTAGGTCATCTGACTGCCATGTTATACAGAAGAAATGTTGAAGAATTATACAAATTAAAAACAAAACATGCAAAAACCCGAAATATATGCAAATTTGTTGTCCATATCAATCCGCCGGGGAAGTGAGTTTGTCGAAATCCGCCGGATAATGAATTTGGTAGTAATTTCGTATTTAGCATAATCAATAAACTGAGTTTGGTTCAAATCTAGCGAAACGAAATCTTACCAGTGAGTAAACGTACTGTCACCGACAATGACGACACCCAGGCTGTTTCAGCAGCAGTACCACCAAATCTTTCCAGAAACTTGACATAGAACAATCCAGACGATTTTGTTACTCCCCCTGTTTTAACACATACCACATCACTCAGAAATATCTGATGTATATACAGTAAACCCTCACTTAAAGACCGCCTCAATGATAAGACCACCTCCAAATTAAGACCTCACTTTTAAAGTACGTTGTCTCTGTGTTGCTCTTTATTCAACATCAATATTAAGACCACCTCAATATTAAGATCAGTTTTCAAGTGTCCCAATAATGGTCTTATTATTGAGGTTTTACTGTATATACAAACATATCAACTAATATAATCTCGATAAGTGCTCTCATACTCATGGTCATCAGGCATGTCATAGAATCGATCAATGTCTTTATAAATATTGAGTTGGTATAACCAACTCGGTTTTTTATAATAAAGATGGGCAACAATCGCATGGGTCTGCCCAACGTTCAGTAAAGGTACATGTATTTGCGGCTCACGTTTCGTTACATTTTGCAATTTGATTCCCATGTGCAGTCAATGTGATACTGTGGGCAACGGATACAATACAAAGCGTTCGCAACTGTTAGCCGTAACTGAGCGCAGGGCAGCTGCGGTGTCACTGTGGCACTATTGTTTTGTCTAGAACGTACAAAATGAATGAAAAGTCGAGCAGGAAATTACACATACAAAGAACACAGCCACCATAAAAGCACAAGGAGAAATGACAAATTATACACACGCGCAAACGATTAAGCAAATAAAAAGGACGAGACACGGGCATTATAATAGTGTTATAAACCACAAACGAATGCATATATAATGTGGACCATTACATTTCAAAATACATGTAGGTGTATTAAAATGATCGTGTTCGTCCGTAAGCTTGACGGAGACGGAGAAAGAGCCGAGGGTCTGATTTGAGAAAAGTAAACCAAGTTATAAGTTTACGCGCGAGTACATTATCTTACCTAAATTGGCATGGATCGGTCCTGAAAGTTCATATACCTGTGCAGCGGTCAATTTAACAGCACTACAACTACAGGTGAAATGATGAATACCACATAGGACTAGTCATTCGCACAATTGTACTTTAATATAATGAAATGGTGTCATGAAGAAGAAAACGCGGATGCAACTTTGTCACAATAACTATATACAATGTATTAGCTATGTACATGTATATGCAAATTGTGTTGACTCCGGTTGATTAAAAGTAACCTACTGTCATCCCAATCAAGATATTAGTGTCATAAGGTCAGACATTACTGAACTATCTTGGCCATTCATTCATGTAGTAATTCATACGTGATTTAAATTATCATTTAGTAGATGACAAGTGTTTACATTTATTTATCGTCGCTTGACTATTATAGTGGTCTAAGTTCATTTTTGGAAACAAATATATTTGTTGGATTTTTCTCGAAAAGATCTATCTCCTGCCCCCATTATTATTGAAATTGTGACCCCCCCCCCTTGTCGTCCGTTAGCCATGATCTATGTCCCGCCTTGACTCTTATATTGAGATCAATCCTGTCTATCCAATAAGATTTCTATCTAACGCATTTTTATTAAGCATGTTGAAATGATGGAGATTGTCATGCAGCGACATATAAATGTGTCTTACTAATGAATTTGGGTGTAGAATCGCGTGACCTAACACAAAATGCCGATCATTGTATAATATTGAGTCATGTCAAATGAAATCACTAGTACAACAGTAAAAATAATTTTTAAAAAAATACCAAATTGAGCCATGTCCAAACACAAATATCTGATTATCGAAAATAAAAAACTTGATATGTTTCTAGAGAATAGAGTAATCGTTAGAGATGCATAGTGTGTTTTTTTAATTTGTATTTCTAATTTTCAAATTCAGCCTACTATTTTTTTATAATTTTGTCGGTGTGCGGCTTAATAGTATGAAGTGACTCAATAATCGCCGACCGGGTCCATACACTACCTAAAACTGTGCGCAACAGTAAACAGCCCACCACAATCATCCAGCCCCAGCCCCCATCCAAGACTTTTTTCTGAACAACATCTGTTTCTACAAGAACATCTGTTTCATTACTATCTGTATTGGTTGAGTGGCTCGCTGCACCATTTGTATTACTGCTGCTGTTTATTTCTTCAGGTTTTTCATCCAAACCAATTTGGTTAATTCCATCTTCAAAATGTTTCGATTCATCACAAATCACTTTAGATGTACTACCCAATGCCATCCTAATCTCTCTGATTTTCACAAAATTCTGGTTGGATTGACTACAATAACTACTATGTAGTTCAAGTCAATTTATCCCCACATTTATTTATACACATTTTTGTTATTTCCATGTGGTTAATCCTGCATTTAGATCTGGGTTATGTTGCTCATAAATGTCCTCCATACATGAATGAATGTCAAATACATTGTGTTATTGGTATATATATAGTGTATATATAACTTTAGATACCCGAGATAGTAAAACTTTCCTCCGCTCAAGATTACAAGATCTCGTGAGATACAATGATATCTGATAAAGTGATATCACTGGACTGCAATCAATTAGGTTATATAAATCAAATTTGAACTTTACAAAAACATGTCTGTATTATACATGGAATTAAATAGGCGGGTTCATAGAATTGCCGAAAAGCCGAAAAGCCTTAAAGCGGTTATATTTTACGTATTTGGAGTATGTAAAAAGACGTTTTCCAAATATGGAAGCAACCAATATAAATTCCATATTCGGACATTTTTGGGTGTATCACATCTAGCACTAAGTATTAGAATTGATTTGAACCCGTAATTATTATTAGGAAAAAAGTGCGCAACAAAAAACAGCAACACCCATTATCCTTTGATCAAACTGTTATTGCATAACATTAAAAATGTTTTAAACATATTGTCATGTTCAGATCATAAAACACTTCGCCATATTGCTTTACGGAGGTCGTTTGATTATATGTGATGATGTACCTGAAATAACAAAGTGGAATATAAATAAATAAGAAATATACGATATCATATCAATATACAACAATTTAATTTGTTATTTAATCCGATATAAGTAATTTCATACAAAAAAAACAGAGTGCTTTTCGGTGCCTATTCACACGTGTAGTAAGTTAAGTACACACCGCCAGGAATGAGAAGCACCTCATAAATATGATTTATGCAAAATACTTTAAGTAATTAAAGTCAAACTTCCGCGAACACATCAAAAACAATGCATTTCATAAGATATTTATATCATAAACGTTCCATAAATGAATACATAATAAAAATACGTAAAATATAATCGCTTTTTGGTGCTTTTCGGTGCTTTAGGTGCTTTTCGGTGCTTTTCGGCAATTCTATGATCGCTTTTCGGCTTTTCGGCAATTCTATGAACCCCGTTTCGCCCCCTAGTCGTTTCGCCCCCGTTTCGTATCTGTCTGTATCTGTATGGATACGTCTTATATTCCATTACTGGCACATGAAAAGGCGTTTATAACTTAAACGCGTTGTTTTTTTAATTTAACTTGATGACATTAAGCCAAATCATTGAGTTTGAAGTGAGCATTTTAAACATTATATATTTATTAATTAAAATAAACAACAAGCGACCGTCCAATCTATTTGTGTTCAACATAGTGTTTATTTATAACAGGTTTTATTTTGTATCGAAGGAACAACTCGGAAGTATTGACTTTTATTTTTCTGTTGATGATTTGAAACAGGGATAACTTTTAACAGTACATTATGAGGAAACTGTAACTTAAATTATTCTGCCTCTCATAAAACAATTCAAAATTGTTGAATACTGAATTGCATATTGGTTAATAAGAGCTTAAATAATACAATTAAAATTATGAAATAACATAATCTTCTTGGTGTTTTAAAATAATTAATTTTGTAGTCGAATCGACTATAAAACAAAACATAATGATTTGGTTTATGTTTCAGATGCCTCCACAAGAAACTGATGGCTCAGATGAATTTAACTGGAAAAAACGAGAAAATGGCATTTGAGGAAACAAAGCTTTACAGCACAATAATTGGTGAGATTGTCCTCACTTTTTAAATTGATAAGATAAAATTTATTGAATTTAGTTTTAATAGACATTGTTAAATATGGGTCTGGGATGGAATTAATGATTAATTACATATTGATGCGTGTGTGTAGTGACAGTGTTACTGCATCAGTCTAGGCTTCTTTTTTGTTTTTAAAAGACGGGTTCATTTATACAAAAATTTGTTCACTTCCTCAAAATGGACATCATAGATTACTACCCTAAATTTACTCTACTTTTATTGAAAAATATTCTTAATAGTTATTGGGAAGATACTAAAATATCAAATAGCTTTGTTGGACTATTTAGAGTTGGTGTAATTACTATTTTCATTTGGAGCTTGTTTCCGAGTAGAGATAAAGCTTAAGCTGCCAAATGTTACTTTTGACAGATGGAACAGACTTTTTTAAATGTGTTCATTTTGCACTGGATTATGCATATTTATACCCACCCCCTAACAAAGTAAAGGGGGGTGTTTATAGGAGTCATCATGTGGTTGGTTGGTCGGTCGGTCGGTCCGTTGCAAAAAGTTTCATGTTCCTTCCACAGTTTTCAAGTCATCCGAATAAAACTTGGTACACATGATTTCTATTAAGTGTAGACGTGCAAGACATATTTTTCATGAGGCCTGGTCCAGGGGTTCCAGAATTATGCCTCTTTTTATGAAATTCTCATTTACCCATATGTACAAAGTTTGCATTGCGAACTACTTGGACACTTTTCAAGTCATTCTAATGAAACTTGGTACACATGATCCCTTACCTTTATGTATAAAGTTTGTGTCGTGATCTATTAACGCAGTTTTCAAGTCATCCTAATGAAACTTTGTACACATGATCCCTATGATGTGTACATTTGCAAGACAATCTTTTCAGGAGGCCCAGTCCAGGGGTCCCAGATTGATGCCCCCCTATGAAATTATTAAATACCATTCTGTACATAATTTGTGTCGCAAACTTCAAACCCCTATAAAGTGTAGATGTGCTAGACATACTTTCTGTGAGGCCTGGTCCAGGGGCTAAATATTATGCCTTTTTTTATAAAATATTATTTTTTAACTGTATTAAGTATGGTCGTAGTTTATGACCGCAAGACTGTGCCTTATTGTTGCATACAGTTTAAATCCCTGCTACATTTGTATCATTTAGATCCTATATAACATGAATAACATGTATTTGAATATTATCTTTCAAGCTAAAAAATATGCCAAAATGTATTTTTAATTCGTATATATGGTTTATATACTAGCGGAAAAAAGAAACTGTGCATGTGTATAATATACTATAACTTAGGAGGTATGTAAGGAATCGCAATAAAAATTTCAACAGGGTTTTATCTTACCTTTATTAAACACTAGCTTAATTGATATGGTTATTGAATCAGCTGCGTCTTAGATAGAGATCAGTTTTCAGAGACGTTCTCTAAACAAAGTTCAGCTCATCAATACCGTGTATGTCCACCATTGGAATCGATGCATGCTTGACAACGACGCCGCATTGATGTGACAAGTATTCTGAAAAATGCCTGGGGAATACCATTCCAGATTCTGACAAGCGCACGTGATAGGTGTGGTAACGTCAACGGCTGATTTTGGAGGCCACGTAACCGTCGCTGCATCTCATCCCACACGTGTTCTATAGGCGACAAATCCGGTGATATTGCAGGCCAGGGCAGCACATTCACATTGTTCTGGGTCAAAACGTCGATGACGACCCGCGCGACGTGCGGGCGAGCGTTATCCTGTTGCAGCGTGGCGTTACGTTGCTGCACAAATGGAAGGACGTGAGGCCGTATGATTTCGTCACGATATCTGATGCCTGTAAGTGTGCCGTCTACAACCACAAGTGCTGTTCTACCACGGGATGAGATGCCACCCCACACCATGACACTATCTCCGCCGAATGGACGTCGTTCAATCACACAACTGTCATGGAAACGTTCACCAACACGACGGTACACTCTAGAACGGTCGTCGCTGCTGTCGAGATGGAACCTGGATTCATCCGTGAAAAGAATACGTGCCCAGTCCTGTTGCGTGAAGTGTATGTGTCTTCTACACCAGGCAAAACGTGCTACACGATGACGTTGCTGCAGAACAGGACGTATGGCAGGACGTCGTGGACGTATGCCTCGTTCACGCAATCGATTACGTACCGTTCGGGGACTGATTCTTCTAAGGCCAGGAATACTTCTAGCCGTCAAAGAAGCAGTTCTGAGTCGGTCACGGAGATGAACCACCCGGATGTACGTATCCTGTCGAATAGACGTTACGCGTGGACGTTCTGATCGAGACCGGTCTCTGGTTGCCCCAAACTGTTGGTACCGTCTCCACAAGGCGTCTACAGTATTTCGGTGAACGCCAAATTGTCTGGCAACGTCAGTATGACGTACACCAGCTTCAATCATGCCTGCGGCGCGGCATCTGTCAGTTTCATTCAACCTTGGCATGGCGTATCAACGACGTTTTTCAAAATTATCCTGGTTTTGTGTCTTACATGTAACAACACTATGTTTTAACACAGGTTTAGGCGACAAACGTGTTTGCAATTGACTGCTGCACGAAAAAAACGTGAAAAAGAAGACGTTAGCCTGACAGGCAAACTACCCGTGCAACTCATGCACTGGCCAGTGTAAATGACCGAGAGGGATACACAACTTACCTGTGTAAAGTTTCAAGCTTTAATGTATAAAATTGAAGGATATATGAACATTTTACACATGCACAGTTTCTTTTTTCCGCTAGTATATGTCCGTAGCGTAAATAAGATTTGACAAAAAATCCAAAACTCCGTCATTACTTACTTTTTGTCCCAATTATTTGCAAATATTTGTACACATATATGCATGGGTACATATATGTTAGTGTTCTTTGATGATACCCGTAGTGTGTTGCTATTTGCCGTTCAAAGGGGGTACTCATACTTTGTATGTTGCATTTCATGTTCGACTCCTCCATTAATTTGTGTTGTATCTTTTGTAGTGTTACATCTTTAGAGGTGGAGCTAAATTCGATGTTAAGGGACTTAATTATCAAAGGGCCGTTTATGAATAGGTTAATATTAGCTTTGATTAGCGGACTAGCGGGGCCGAGTATGTTGATTACTGGAATATCACCTAGCGAGTATTTATGTATTTTATGATTAAGCAGTAAACATGTTTTGGCCTTTGAATCCATACAGCATAATTTCCAAAATTAATTTTAATTCAACAACTATGGAAGAACAATCCACACATTCAAATAACAATATCAACTTCATATTATTCACTGAACACCGTGAGTATGCTGCGTTACAAAACGGTAATGTTACAGCGTCCTCAGTCAAGTTTGACGTCTACACAAAATTAAAATTTAATCATCCGTGGTTTCTACAAAGAAAGATAGATCAACCACTGATCATTTATCTACAGTTATTTCAAACTCTGTAAACCAAGGTCAATATTTTCAAAAAAAAGTTTATTAATAAGACCTATATTATTCAAAAGAAAGTCGGTTTTAGTTGGGACGTGTTCTGATTATCGAATCGATGTGGCCTTAATTTCAATGCACTTTATATATTAAGTAATGATTACTGTACATCACGAAAGCAATATTTCGTTAACCATAAACTATTTAATCCTTTTTGTCGCCAATCTCTTCCTTTTTCTTCAAGTTGTTGAAATAATTGCGAATATTTCCTCCCGCAAGTATTAACGCTCCAACAAACACACATGAACCTCCGAAATAGAACGAATAATCATACTTTCCATAGTAATCTTTCAACAATGCTGAAAAAGAAAGTGTCAATGTTAAACAACTAATGATATAACAGAAAACAAATTGCCGTTCAACCTGACGACCACTAGACATAAGAACTGAGTGGACGAATTCAATTTACGTTTACCTAGTGTACTTTACCTAATTGAAAACAGTACAGTGTTTAATGTTTGTCCTCTGTCCTATTTGCTTTTGTAGTTGTGTACATGTCTTTATATCTTCATGTCTCCTTGTTCTTTTAAGGCGGTTGTGCCCTCTGTTTGTACGGGTTTATGCAGTCGACTCAGTCATTCATATTTATACTATCACTAACGTTTTATAAAATACATTTTCCTCCAAACCTACCTTTATTATAACCTTTAGATGTATCATTACGCAATGCTAAGGCTATCATATATACGACAGAAAATTGTCCACAAGATGTCATTAATTTTCTGCACCATGCAAGGGGTCATACTGAACGCCTTCGATAGGCATTTGTATCTATTAGATCACCTCCAAATTTATTTATTTACCAAAGCATGAAGTAAGCCATCCCGAAAGGAAGAATGAATAACGATAGGATTAAGATACATACCAGACAAGGGAGGTCCTATCAGCGTCCCTAATCCTTGCACGGACAGTAATAATGCAAAAGAACTGGTGAGTTTGTCCATGCCTAGAATATCTACAAGTATTACATTTCTTTGAGCCGCTCTGGTTCCCATAACGAACCCGTGTAATACACACAAACCAATAAACTGTTCAAATGTCTGAAGGGACGGGTAACAGAAACTGGGTATGCATTGCAGAAATGACATTAAATTGTAAATATATGGTCTAAGATGGCGGGTTCCTTTAAGGTCAAGAACAAATCCAGCGATTACACGTGATACTGTATCACTACCGGCGATAACTGACAGCAAGACCGCTGTTTGAATATCTGTTACACCACGTGACTTTGCAAGAGCTGGAATAAACAGACCGGTGCTCGTGAGTGTGAACATAAACGTCGCAATACATAGCGTAACAAATCGTATGTCCTTCAACACAGAGAACGAGAATAGTTTCTTCCTTGACTTTTTCTGTTTGCTTTTGCTAGAAATTTCATGTTTGTCAACGCCTTTGGAAATTGACACCGGAAGCTCGGTAGTCCCGTCATCTTTTATCATGTGAACACTTCCGGTTGATGATGTATATGACAGAAACACAACATCCTCGCCATCGTCCAGGTTTACAATTGAATTAACAGGCTTGTCATCTTCTGTCCGTGTATTGACCGTAGATTCATTTTCGCTGAAAAAGATGCACCACTAAGGACGTTTACAAAGGAATATGCGTTTAACCAATCAAACGTCCTAGTAGCTAGTTACTGTATTCACAAGTAAGCCGGACTACACGACTTACTTATGAGGACTGATCAGGGGCCTAGCGTAGAGTGAACAGATTGAGAGTTATTCATGGGGGTGATTTTGGTAGAGTATCCCCTCTAAGACTCATATTTTTATAGCATTTTTTAAGTTTACCCACGTGAGTAAATGAGTATGGTACGGTACGTGCCCGGTGTTACTAGCTCCTGTGTGTCCAATTATCGGGTCAACCTCAGATCGCATGGATACATCGGCTAAACGAAGAATACTGAAATAGCACGGAATTGATCACCAGAAATTCATGTTGGCTGCCAAAAGGTTGTAAATAAACATCATGTACATGTACTGATTTTGTTTTTCATTACAATGCAAATTGAAAAGCAGATCTGTCAAATGTTGGGATAGGTAATCGATACTTATTGTTTCAACACATGATATCATATACATGTATTTGTAAGGGAGATATAACATCCGGAATATTTAATATCAATTTTGAATTTCACATATATTTAAATACCAAAATGACACGACCGGAATGATACGGGCGACTGTCGGTCAACATTCTGCCCTTTGCTTCCTCTTAAGTCGACCAATTAATGACAACAGTGATTCCAGGTACTTACAGAGACATTGGTTTGGTTTCAAACTTTGGTGCTGGACGGAAGAGACATATACAGACAAACAAGTTGCAAGATATTCCACTGAGTATGAGATAAGTTCCGGTAAACCCGTACTCCTGGAACATCACCTCAATACAGGGTGTTATCACAAACCCACCAATACCGAATCCAGCAGACGCCAAACCGAATGCCAGGCTTCTACGTTTGTCGAAATATTCACCGAGAAGCATGGTAAGTGGTGTCAACAAGAGGGAGCGACCTATTCCTGAAATCAGACACATGCAATGTTAACCATATGTATTAGAATATACATGTATGTCTACAGCCATGGCAACTTTGGAAGTAATTAAAAGTTGCAATTTCGTTTGTCATGGCAACATTGGAAGTAAGTAAATATTGTGACCCAATTGATGTATATTGTGTAATCCAAATGTTGCAATTTCGTTTGTCATGGCAACATTGGAAGTAAAGTAAATAGTGTAATCCAAATGTTGCAATTTTGTTTGTCATGGCAACATTGAAAGTAAAGTAACTAGTGTAATCCAAATGTTGCATTTTCGTTTGTCATGGCAACATTGGAAGTAAAGTAAATAGTGTAATCCAAAGGTTGCAATTGTGGTTATCATAGCAACATTGGAAGTAAAGCAAATAGTGTAATCCAAATGTGATAATTGTGGTTATCATGGCAACATTGGAAGTAAAGTAAATAGTGTAATCCAAACGTTGCAATTGTGGTTATCAAGGCAACATTGGAAGTAAAGTAAATAGTGTAATCCAAATGTTGCAATTGTGGTTATCATGACAACATTGGAAGTAAAGTAAATAGTGTCATCCAAAAGCTTACATATATGTATGTTTGTTTAATATGCAGTCATGACAACATTGAAAAATGTAATCCAAAGGTTGCAATTGTGGTTATCATGGCAACATTGGAAGTAAATGAAAATAGTGTAATCCAAATGTTGCAATCTTTTGCAATGGCAACAATAGATGCAGAGCAAACAGTTTAAAGCTTACACATATTTATGTTTGTTTAATATGCAGTCATGACAATATTGAAAATAAAAGTAACAGTGTGAGCCATAATCAGCAATCACGTGACGTCTTTCGAACAATGGAACTAAAGTTTTCAAAATGGACCATTTTGTGGGATAATGGTTATCGAACGTTAGTAAATATCTGACATGGTAGATTAATTACTATAAAACGCTTTTTTAAATGTGATGAACGAGTATATAAAACAACACAAGAAATAAATGTATATTTTGAAGAGACCAAAAAGGACCATACCTCCAATCACTCCATATGTAAAATACAGGTATAGTAAGCTTTCGGCATATCCACATATATGTATGGCTATAATATATATTACTGCACCAATCAATGTCAACATGCGGATAGATAATCTGCTACATAGGACGCTTACAGCCGGGCCTGAAATGTGTTAGAGAAGCCATTATACATTATGTACGAGATCCGCCCAGTTAGCTCAGTTGGTAGAACATCTGGCGGGGGTCCTGGTTCGGTCCTCGATGTGTCTTTCCGCGACATTTCCCTTTGATCATTTGTGCTCAACCTCTTATTCATTTGGGGTAGTTGTCAGCTGCTTGCGAACTGGTAGGTTAGTACTGGCTGGAAATCAATTCCAGGAAAACTGGTTAGGTCATCTGACTGCCATGTTATACAGAAGAAATGTTGAAAAATTATACCAATTAAAAACAAAACATACAGTTCGTCAAAATCCGCCGGATAATGAATTTGGTAGGAATTTTGTATTTAGCATAAACAATAAACTGAGTTTGGTTCAAATCTAGCGAAACCAAATCTTACCAGTGAGTAAACGTACAGTCACCGACAATGACGACACCCAGGCTGTTTCAGCAGCAGTACCACCAAATCGTTCCAGAAACTTGACATAGAACAATCCAGACGATCTTGCTATTCCCCCTGTTTTAAAACAAACCAAATCACTCAGAAATAGCAGATGTATATACAGTAAATCCTCACTTAAAGACCGCCTCAATAATAAGGCCACCCCATAATTAAGACCACCATATTTTTAAAGTACATTGTCTCTGTTTTGCTCTTTATTCAACATCAATATTAAGACCACCTCAATAATAAGGTAAGTTTTCAAGTGTCCGAAGGATGGTCTTATTATTGAGGTTTTACTGTATATACAGACGTATCAACTAATATGATTACGACAATTGCTCTCATACTCATGGTATTCAAGCATGTCACAGAATCGATCAATGTCTTTATATTAAGGGCGAATTTGTATTGCAAAACCTGGTTCAGGTTTGAGGTTTCAGTTTTGTTGTAGTTTGGTTAAAAAACTTAAACCAGTTAAGATTTAAATTGGTATGCAAACAAACAGATGGTTTGGTCGATGAAAAATGGCCCACGTGATTTTAATTTTGCAAGATTGCAGACAGATTGGTGCGTGATAAGAAAATCAGAGTTAAGAACTTTAAAACGTCTGTTTTGTAACGTAACAGCGTGGACAATTTTAAAGCCATGTTCCCATGTAGCAAAGAAACATTTATTTTTAAACATTGTCCCACATATGAGTGGCACGGTCACCCGCCATAAAATCAGTCCACCATTTTGTTTAACTAATACACGATTATTCGGATAAATCAAACCAGACGAACCACACTTGGAGGTAGTTCGGTCAGTTTGACTAACCAGTTTAAGTTTTATTATTAACAAATACAGAAACTTGTTTTAGTTTGAAACCAGTTAGTTAAAACAAATGAAAGGTTTGACAAACCAGTTTTGGATTCAAACCGGTTTGGTACAAACAAATTCGCCCTAAGTTGGTATAAAGGCCATTTTTCCCAAAGTAGTTCAACCAACTTGGTTTTCTATGATAACGATGGGCGACAATTGCGCGGCTCTGCCCAACGTTCAGGTATTCGCGGCTCACGTTTCGTAACATTTTGCAATTTAAGTCCCTGCGTGCAGTCAATGTGATACGGTGGGCAAGGAATACAATACAAAGCGTTTGCAACTGTTAGCCGTAACTGAGCGCATGGCTGTTGCGGTGTCACTGTGGCACTATTTTTTGGTCTAGGAATGTTCTAGCGCATTAATATCTCTGAACATGTTCTTAACATTACGGAATATTAACGAAGTACAAAATGAGTAAAAAAATTGAGCAGGAAATTACACATACAAAGAACACAGTCACCATAAAAGCACAAGGAGAAATGACAATATATACACACGCGCAAACGATTAAACAAATAAAAAGGACAAGACACAAGCATGATTATAGTGCAGTTTTATTAACCACGAACGAATGAATATATTATGTGGACCATTTTCAAAATACAAATGTAGGTGTATTGAAATGTTCGTGTTTGTCCGTAAGCTTGACGGAGAAAGAGCCGAGGATCTGATTTGAGAAAACTAAACCAAACAACAGTTAGACGTATACGCACGATAACAATGTCTTAGCTAAATTGGCATGGATCGGTCCTGAAACTTCATATACCTGTTCGGCGGTCAATTTAACAGCACCAAAGTACGGGGAAATGATTAATACCGTATTGAACTAGTCAATAGCACATTTGTACTTTAAAATCATAAAATGGTGTCATGCAGAAGAAAAAGCAGATATAACTTTGTAACAATGATTATATACAATATATTAGCTATGTACATGTATAAATCCTGTCTATCCAATAAGATTGTTTTCCATCTAACGCATGTTGAAATGATGGAGACTGTCAGCAAAGTATATATGTGTCTTACTAATGAATTTGGGTGTAGAATCACGTGACCTAACAAACAATGCCGATCATTGTATTATATTGAGTAATGTCCAATGAACTCACTAGTACAACCGTAACAATAATTTAAAAAAATACCAAATTGAGCCATGTCCAAACGCAAATATCTTATTATCGAAAATAAAAACCTTGATATATTGCTAGAGAATAGAGCAATCGTTAGAGATGCATAGTGTGTGTGTTTTTTTTTTTTTCTGAAGTTCAACATAATATTTTTTTATAATTTTCAAAACTCGACAGAATAATTTTAAGCGCAAAATTACAAACTTTAGAGGCTTTTCTCAAAAAGTGAATTAAAGACATAGATCGCTGTAACAATCAAGCGACGATAGAATTTCAGTGATACAGGCAGATAGCTATCAGGGAGTTTTATCACATTCCTGGTAAGTATCACACAAGCATAATAGCAAACAGCGGCCTATCTAATAAAATGTACGTACGATGTAATGTATACTTTGTACTTATTTTTTAATGATCTATACACGTTTAATTTCCTTGTCTTATTCATGTTTGTAATGGTTTAAGGCCGACTCATTCGACTGCAAATCTAGTACATTGTACTTATAAGGACTGGTATTTCATAGTACCGAGACTACTTATGTTTGTAGTGACTTCTCTGAACAGAGTTTACAGTCGTGTGTATCAAATTAAGATCTTATAATACGATACATTTGTTTCTGATACACATGTTTACAAGTTTAAACAATGTTGATATGGGTTTAAACACTTTCTTGTAAGTGATTGGATCATTAGACATAAGAAACCAAATATGACGTGGTAAAGCTACTTATTTATAGACTTACATGTACAAACAAAACAATCACTATCATGGACATGCCGCTTATAAATTTACGTGTTATACAAACTTAAAACTACATGAATCACGGGAGCTGCACAGGGCATGTAATGGACAAGTGACAAGCTTTCAGTCCGAATTAAAGTTGTGGGTTCGAACGTGACCATCAGTACAAATACACTGGGAGTGATACGCATTAGCAATTTCGTTATAATTGAGCTGCGCAATGACAAAACCTGTATTAATATGTTACGTTTGTTATGAAGTGGAGTACTTCACAATCAAAGTTTGGACGTCGCAAACTAAGGGCTTTGTTCGAAGATATTTTTGAAGACTTAATTGTGATTTATAGAATTAAACAAATGAAATATTTATAAGTAATGCATACATTCACTTTCTTTCTTTTTCCATTTGGAGAGCAGAATATTGTGTGAGAATTATGTACATACTGTCAGTGACACGACGTCATTATTTAAAAAGTGTAGCTTATATTTGCATCTTGTTCTTAACATTGGAATTGCTATAAAAAGAAAAGTAGACGTCCGATTTCAATACTTAAGGTATCAATCAAATGCAAGTTGAAACATATATCTGTTAAAAATGTAAAAATCTAAAATAAACTTTTTGGTCACTAATACAGGTTTTGTCGTGGTGCGGCTTAATAGTATGTATCGCCGATCGGGTCAATACACTACCTAAAACTGTGCGCATCAGTAAACAGCCCACCACAATCATCCAGCCCCAGCCTCCATCCAAGACTTTTGTCTGAACAACATCTGTTTCTACAAGAACATCTGTTTCATTACTATCTGTATTGGCTGAGTGGCTCGCTGCATCATTTGTATTACTGCTGCTGTTTATTTCTTCAGGTTTTTCATCCAAACCAATTTGGTTAATTCCATCTTCCAAATGTTTCGATTCGTCACAAATCACTCTAGATGTATTACCCAATGCCATCCTAATCTCTCTGATTTTCACAAAATTCTGGTTGGATAGACTACAATAACTACTATGTAGTTTAAGTCAATTTATCCCCACATTTATTTATACACATTTTTGTTATTTCCATGTGGTTAATCCTGCATTTAGATCTGGGTTATGTTGCTCATAAATGTCCTCCATACATGAATGAATGTATAATACATAGTGTTATTGGTTTATAGTGTATATATAACTTTAGATACCCGAGATAGTAAAACTTTCCTCCGCTCAAGATTACAAGATCTCGTGAGATACAATGATATCTGATACAGTGATATCACTGGACTGCAATCAATTAGGTTATATAAATCAAATTTGAACTTTAAAAAAACACGTATGTATTGTACACGTAATTAAATAGGCATTTCATGTCTACTTAATTCCATGACGTGTACCATAAATCACGGTCCTTCTAGTTTTCTTGGTACCAACGATATCAAAAGTAGGTCAGCGGTGCGTATGTTAAAACTTACTGTAAGTTTTCGTGGGTTACAAGATTTAGTAAGGACCAGCACAACCACGGTTTATATGTCCGTGGGACCAGTAACATTTCAAAGTAGATGCACTTCAGACTATTTTGCGTTAAAAACGTTAATATTTTCTTTAAAATTACCAGAACGTTATATACACAAATCGCAATTTTAAGATTGCCAAGCTGAGTGGCTTTTTTCTAAATGGATCCGCAGATTATGTCAAATCGTGTTATACACTTTTCGTCCAGACGTTTGCCGATCAGTGAGCGCTTGGAATGATGAATTCACGTTACTTGATGGTAAATTAACAAATATTTCAGAATTATTTATCACTTTTGTTGTTTTATGACCATCGATTTCGCTATCTTTGAGGGTAATTATATGTTTCAAATTTGGACCACATTTATTGAATTCTATGTCTGAATGTTAGAGCGCTAACAAGCATGACCTTGTGGGTTATGATCGCGAAATTATGTAACAATACTGGAGAAATGCCGTGTTTATTCCAGGCGCCTTTTATTTCTCTATAGTTTAGCTTTCCCAGTGCAATTTCCCTTTATTGTATTTTTACTAAGGATATTGAATTTGTTTGCATCAGCTTTTTCAGTATGTATCCAGAATTAACATATATACCAAATGCAATTCATATTGATCACTTTCAGTTTCACAATTCCCCTATGTTATACTCGTGACAAAAATAAAGTTGTGCATTGAAACCACATCTTGTTTTAACCTGATTATGCCATTGTTGTATGTACTTCCCAAGTGACCAGTACTGGTCAATTAAATTTTTATGTTGTTTTGGTTGTTTTATGGATTCAACATCATTCAAAATAAAACAGTCAATCATCAATGATCAGTAGTTAATTTTGTAAAATTACAGGTCTGACAAAAATCAGTTAATCAGTTTTCATTTTTTTTTAGTAATTCAGGGAATTTTATATGTATCTTGAATCAGAGTCAGTGTTCAATTGACCAGTATGTACTATTTTTAACTAGGTTTGGTTTGGTAAATACTCATATACATGGTTCCCACATCTACAATATTTACCTCCCTTGTTCATAACTGTCAGCCATTTTGATAGGCAAAACTGATCAGCCCTTATAAGTTATAGGAGTAATTTCCAAATATGTGATAATTGAGAAAATACCAAGAGAATTGCATGTGACATCCACTTTTTCTTCAACTGACTGAGCCAAATGCCTATCTGAGCATAATGAAATTATGAATAATTTATTCTTTATATATCGGATTTAATAAGTTTATCATTGTTTACATTATATTCCCCATAAACTTTAAGGAAATTTGCCTATCAAAATGGCTGACAATTCAGAACAAGGGAGGTAAATATTGTAGATGTGAGAACTATGTATTGACCGGCCTTTTTCCTTGAAGCTGCTCGGTGCCTTGTCACTTTGTGTCAACTGTCAAAGTATAACTTCAAGCAAAACTTGTTTGAGGCAAAGAGGTTTTGGCATGGCTATTTTGCAGTGAATATTTAGATCTGAATAAAATATTCACATAAAGGCTTGATTTTTAAAAACAGGCTTACTTGTGAGGAAAGTCTGACTGCAACAATTTCATCCTGCACAAATTGTTATAAAATGTCTTTCTGTAATCATTTTAGGTTTCAACAAAGTTGTGATAGTGTCTGATGTTGCTTATGAAATATGTCAGGAGTCTTTAGTTATCAGTCAATGGAGAACCCCGATCATTTGGGTAAGTTAGGTATACATATACAGGCTTTCCAGCAATCCTAATTTTTCCTAGTTGCTGAAGAAAACAAAGAGGATGTTATTTGACAGACTCCTTTACTTAAAGTTTGATCCAGTGGTCTGGTAACGCTGGGTTTTTTTCCCTGAAAGTTGGGAATAGTCATGTTTGTTAATTGTAGTTCTTTGAATATCAGAAAAAAATACCTTCTTAACATTACAACTGTTTTTAGCATGTAACAGGAAACATATTTTGTCCTTGTCTTTGGGAATCTATTCTTTTCAAGGGACAGAAATTAATTAAAAATATGCTGATAAGTATTAGTATTAATAATGATCTTTTAATTGAAATTTATTGAATATTCACATAAATTTATGGTATTTTCTTTAATACTTTGACTTTCATTTTTCACTTTTGTTTTCCCCCAAAAAATACAAATAATGTAAAAGTAATCCACTTTTAGTTCTTAATTTGAAAACTTCTATTGCATGACTGACATATTTTGTGTAAAAAATGTGAATATTGATACCTTCGTGATTTTTCTAGGTTCCGGAGATGCTGGTGCCTCTGGGCACAGGAGTATGGGAAATGGTCGTAATGGAAATGGTAGAATGTCACCAAATTCACCGCTAAAATTGTTTGGTCAGGCAAAGAAAAGTATCAATGAGATTTTCAAAGATGTGCTTTCATTTATAAGTGATACAGATGCATTTGTTGAAGGTAAACATTTCAACATGTTACCTGGTTTATTAATAAAAAGGACATTTATTTATATTATTTTTTATGATAATTTTTTTCTCTCAAAGGTGTTTTCAATCAACAATGCATATTTCTGTTTTAGTTTGTTGTCAAGGTTCGCACAGGTCTTGAAAAGTCCTTGAATGTGATGCCCACTCCTTGAAAACTACTTGGAATCTGTTACTGCCTAAAACTCCTCTTGAATTTTGAAAAAAAACAATAAATTTTGGTACATTGCCCTTGAATTCTTCTGCTGCAAATAAAAAAAGGAAAAAAAGTAACAAACATACCATCAATGATGAAAAAATGAAAGAGCTATTTTGGACAGGGTCTACTGCTGAGTAGGCTATAGTAGGGTAATGCAGTACATTACAGTAGTCAACAGGGTTTTATGCCCTCTTAAAGTAATTCTCATGCTGTGTAAGTTTATCAGTGCTGCAGTGATGGTAATTTTTTCAGGGGGGGGGGGGGGGGTAAACTTGAAAAATACACTGGATCCCTTCTTTTCTATATATAACGAAAAAATCTACATGTTTAGTCCTTGAAAATGGGGAAAAAGTACTTGAAAAGTACTATCCATGGTTGATAAATGCAGCTAAAATGAGTACATTTTTATTAGTGCCCAATGTTGTAACTACTTCTACCATGATTAAGTTTCAACTGTGCTCCAGCAAACTATTGTTTGTTTAACAGGGATTGAAAGTTCTGGATACATTGAAAATGTGGAATGTTCAGAAAACGTGAAGGAATACAGAGAGAAAGTTTGCAGTATTATGGAAGTCCTGGCACGAGATCATATGAAATGTGTATTCTTTGGCAGGTATGGCAATATAATTTGAGGGGTTAGCGCCAGAATCTACCATCTCCTTAATACATTTATATGGAGATAGCTGGTTCTGGCACCAACACTGCAATATGTCTTCAGTATTTTGAATGTTTTACTGTCTATTGTGTGTTACAATAATGCATTTGAACGGGATATATTCAAAATTTAATTTAAACATCAGAGGATGGTGTCCATATTTAGCAGATACACGCTGGGCTCTCACTGTAATTGAATTGAATTACATTGTGAATGTATGCTGGTCATCTTAGTGACGTTATATTGAAAAGAGCACATTTAAGCATCTCACTAAATGCCAAATTATTCTGACAGCACTTCTGATATATTGTGACCATTTTATATGAATGTATAATCCACTCCGATCAGATCAGATATATCAGTCTGTTAGCAAACCATACATTATTGCAAGTTGCTCAGCCTGACCACTAGCTCAACATTATTCTTACAAGCCCAAATGTATACATCACTAATTCCTAAAAAGCAGAAAGTCACATTTATGTATTTGTATACAATTTGTTGAAGTCATTCATATATTTTAGTAGATAAATTAAGACTGTTCATTCATTTTAAAAGTGCCTTTTTTAATATTGACTCCTTTATAACATTCTTGCAGAACTTCCAATGGTAAAAGTACTACTATCAATGCTATGTTACGAGAAAAGATACTACCAACTGGTATAGGTCACACCACAAACTGTTTCCTGCAAGTTGAGGGTTCTGATTCTAATGAGGGTTACCTACTGACAGAAGAAGAGCCGGATAAGCCGAAGAGTGTACATGTATGTTTGATGGGTAACATTTTTATTCTTCCGGGCCAGTTTGGTCCGAATTTGGAAAGGTTTTGGACTCTATCCAACCCTTTATGGAAATCGGTCCTTTTTTTGGCAAATTTTGGGCCAATATTGGGCCCCATTCCTTAAAGAAAAAAGTATATATTTTCCCCCTACTTAGAAAGAAAATTGCTTTAAACCCCCAGTATTTTTACTGACAGTTCCAAGGCTGTAATTCGCTGTATGGTTATTATTTCTCTTTTTGTGTTTTGAATGAATGTTGTATTTCCCTTTCCCTTGTGCAATTCTTTCACTTTATAAAGTGTTCAGGTTATTTTCTGTCCAGTTTCAGTCTATTGTTGCCAGCTATCTTAACTTGTCCTGTGATCTTTTCCATCCATTAATCCCCCCCCCCCTTCACTGTTTGTCCTCTTTGATTCTCCTAGTTATTCCTTATGGTCTGCCAGGCCATTCCTTGTGCCTCTGTTCCCTATATATTGTTGTTTTCACAGAGGTCTGTGCGGGGAGGCACTGTCTTATGTATGTGGCGTTCCAGGTAGCACACTTACTCCTTCTCTTTTATATATACCCAAATTTGGTGATTCATGATGCTAATTTCCCCTATCAAAAGGACTCGCCGTCCTGAGTGAATTCTCTTTTTCCAAACACCCCCTTTTGGTGCCTACCAGCTTTAAATATGAACCAATCAAATCGTCTAATATATGTTGCATATTTAAACAACCCGCTTCCTATACAATATTTGATTGGTCTAAAATGTATTCAAAATCAATATTATACAGCTATGCTGAAAACTATTATCATGTGCCTAATGTTTCAAGGCTTTTTACTTTTGTTTCAGTCTATTAAGCAATTGGCTAGCGCACTCAGTAATGTGAAGCTGAAGGAAAACTCACTAATAAGGATTCTGTGGCCAAAGAACAAATGCAGGCTGCTTCGTGAAGATGTCGTGCTTGTAGATAGGTAGGAAATGTTTTGATGGTATACAGAGATACATGTTTACCATGTATTCCCATAATTTCGGGGTTTTATTGTGCCGGAAAAAATTGGTATACTTAAATGTATTACATAGATGAATACTGATTATGCAGGGTTTTCCCTAGGATTTTTTCAGCTGGGGTCCTTGGACCCTAGTGTTTGATAAATTGAGGGTCCTTAGTAAATTTGTAGTGTCCCAGATGTGCAATCTATATTTGACAAAAGTTTATTTTAGGGGTCCTAGGGATGCACAGTAAGTTGAAAATGGCAGTCCCTAGCAAGAAAAGGGAGTCCTTGTCAGTATGAGTCTTGAACATAGTCAAACTTACTCTGTGTTGAAGATAATTTTAATTTTCTCTTGTACTGTAGTGCTTCTTTAAAACTGAGTTAGATTTTAAGGAATTTGTGCCAGATGCCTGCTGGCAGGAAACTGTCTGTAATCAGTTGCATAGGTTATATGGAAAATATGTTTGTAATTATAAATAATAATGCTTCATAGATATGAGTTGACATTCATTGTAAAAGTGAGAGTAAGACTGGCCTCACTGTACACTTCTTAAGGGCATGACATAAAACAATCTCCTTTTACTGTATCCAAACCTCTCAACAGGCTACTGTGAAGTCGGAAAACCTTGATTTCTGTGGAAACATCTCTAGTTTGTTCTTCTTAGTTTTGAAAGGGTGTAGTAATATTTTTAAATACAGTTAAACCTCAATAATACGTCCACCATTGGGACCCTTGAAAACTGGTCTTAATATTAAGGTGGTCTTAATAATGAAATTGAATAACGAAAAAAAACAGTGCATATTGACTTGGAAAAAATATGTCTTAATATTGTGGTGATCTTAATAATGAAGTTGAATTTATAGCGAGAAAAATAGTGAAAATCGATTTGAAAATTGTTTTCTTAATTATGAGGTGGTCTTATAATTGAGGTTGTCTTTAAAATAATTGAGCTGTTTCACATATTAATTATTATTATTCTTCATGAACAGTCCTGGTATTGATGTTACGCCTGATTTGGATCTGTGGATTGATAAATTCTGTTTAGACGCTGATGTCTTTGTTCTTGTGTCCAATGCTGAGTCAACATTGATGCAGACAGTAAGTATACAATGTTTCTCCTTATTCTGGAGCCGTGGTCCAGTGGTTAGTGCGCTGGACTTGTAACCCGGCGATCCGGGTTCTATTCCCGGTTGCGGCAGGTCATACCCTTCCATGAAAATTTTACAAAAATGTTGATTTTCCTCCACATGTGGAGAAGTTGCCGGCTCCTTGTGGAAGGGTAAGTTAGTACTGGTAAGAATTCAGTCCAGGAAAAACTGGTTAGGTGAACCGGCCGCCGTATATAACTGAAATATCGTTGAGAAACGGCGTTAAACCCGATGAAACAAACAATTTCTTCTTATTCTGATTCATTGTTGGAATTTTTATATCATTCACCTTTTGATTAAATTGATAATCTAAGACCAGGCATAAAATATTGTATGTTAGTAGTTCATTCAATCTTCTGACTTTAATTGGTCCTTTTTCATCTTTAGGGATCTTACTCGCCAGAATTTTTGTGCTGAAATGTTTTTAAAATAAAATGATATGCTGCTTTTCTGTAAAAAATTAACTGGTAAATGTCACTGCACTAATCGCATGACACCAATACACGTTTCCTGTAGAAATGGACTTGAGAATGATTCTAGTATATATTTAATTCTTTTATTATGCCCCCTTCGAAGAAGAGCGGGCATATTGGTTTGCACATGTCGGTCGGTCCGTCCGTAACCTTTTCGTTTCCGATCAATAACTCGAGAACCCCTTGACCTATCATCCTCAAACTTGGTCCACACATTCATCTTGGGTAGCAGAGGAACCCTATTGATTTTGGGGTCAAAGGTCAAGGTCACAGGGGGCATAATAAATTTACAAACATCTCTTGTTATTATGAAGTTTATATAAATTTGTACACATTGTCCACATTTTCAAAACTCTTTAACTCGTTTCTTTTTTAGGAAAAGAACTTTTTCCACAAAGTGAGTGCAAGACTGTCCAAGCCTAATATATTCATATTACAAAATCGCTGGGATATTTCTGCATTTGAAGATGATGTGGACGAGGTTAAGCAACAGCATTTAGACCGTACCGTTCAATTCCTGTGTGAAGAGGTGAGCGTAATGGATCGCAAAGAGGGCATGGAACGCGTTTTCTTTGTGTCCGCTCGTGAAGCCTTGGCGTCGAGATTGAAGGAACAGGGAACACCAACGCCAAGTATGTGTTTTTGTTTATGGTCTCAAATAGCAAAGATTGAATGCAAAAATGTCTTAACTGTGTATTAATAAAAAAGCTGCAAGACGTTTTTCTTTTCACCCATCGAAACATCTGTTTACTATTGTCAGAGTGACTAGGAGACATTGTATTTTCATTACTTGTGAGTTAGAAATAATTCTGTATATTTTTCTACCATATTTCTCAGTCTAATCATGGTATGAATCTTTGCTCCAAGAAAGGGAAACAAATACGAAACACTCTCTACATGGAAACAATTTATTCTAATCATTATGTTTTAATGATGTCATGAAAACATGAAATATTGTTTATATTAAATGGTTTACCCTGTCTACATTCAGTGTTTTTTCCCACCCTTTTGTGAATGGGGCCAGGGCCCTTTGAATTGTGAAAATAGCGTTAAATTGCCCGTAATTGTGAATGTCATAGTTTGCTTAAAATAAGAAATACTGATTTACATGACCTCATCTATAATACTATAGCAGTTAAAATACTGTTAGTCTCTATAATGACGATAACCTTGTCATAAGATTTGAAAGAAAAATGCACCAGAGACGGTGCATGGTACAATTTTCCTCGTTAAAATAATCTGTAAACAACAAATCGGACCCTATACCTGAAAGTATTAAGTGGTCTGAATTGCGAATTTTAAGCCCGATTTCTGTGAAAAAAAACGGATTTGTGAACGGGGTCGAAATGTCGGCTCCAATTTTGGGGGAAAAACCACTGGCATTATAAGTGTCTTTATATTTGTTGTGATTAAGTCTTTCTGTTGCAGCTGGTATTCTTCAAGAAGGCTTTCAAGAGAGGTTGTTCACATTTGCCAATTTTGAAAGAGTGTTTGAGGTAACCATTTTGGTCATTTTTGAAATTTAATTATGTAGCACAACAAAATGCTTCATTCTGAATTATTGCTGAGTTCACTTCTATGACATGGGAAGCTTTGTGGTCGAGCGAAAGAGTACAGGTTCCATATTCACAAATGACTTTTTAAGACTGATTCTCAGACTTAGACTTTAAAATGGTCAATTTTCATTTTGTTCCTACATTATTGTTACACAATATATTTTGATAAAACATTGCAAAACTGTAGAGTGAGTAACAAGAAATATTCAGGCAAAAATCTATCGAAGATGCTTGTAAATTTAGTTTTTGCAATTTTAAAGTCTAAGTCTGAGAGTCGGTCTTAAAACGCTTGTGAATACGGGCCCTGGACTCCCCGTCTGAATTTCATGGGATTTTATTCCACCATGGTCAAGATTTGGCCTCTGTCTACGCAATACCTAAATATGTTGTGATTACTGGTAACTAACCAGACAATTGTCACTCGACAGTGTTTAATATAATTTGAAATAACATGTTCAGTGTTTTCCGTAGGATTTTTCAGCAAGGGGTCCTTGGACCCTCATGTTTGATAAATCGAGAGTCCTTAGTAAATTTGTAGGGTCCCAGATATGCATTTTATACTTGGCAAAAGTTTATTTTAAGGGTCCCATGGATGCATAGTAAGTTGAAAACGGGAGTCCCTAGACAGAAAAGGGAATCAGGGACTCTAGATTTCTGCGTCAGGGAAATCCCTGACGTTCCACAATAGATGATAAATAACTGCACATACTTGGCATCAAAACTTTTAAGCCATTTTTATTGTCATGGACAGCTACATTTGATGTCTTACTTTAAAATTGTTTCGTCTTTTTGCTTTTCTGTAGGAGTGCATATCTAAATCAGCTGTGCGTACCAAGTTTGAACAACATACGAACAGAGGGAAGGGTATAATAACAGACTTGCAAAGTTTAATGGAAGACATTCTACAGAAAAGTCAGAATCAAGTGTAAGCATAATAAATATTTGTCTGTTTAAAACATGTCATTTGTTCTCATTGGCTACCTTTTGAAAAAAAGGGATTTGTAGGGTTTCTTGTCTGGCTAGGTTAGGGAATGTATATTGTTTTCATGTGTCGTTAAATTTAATCTTGGCATTTCGGAAATAATATCTGGTACTTAAGATTTACCATAATTATTTTTCCACACAGAAGACTCGTCATTAGCTGTCCTGCTAGCTCAATATTTAGGGTGTCCAATCTGTCTACTGAGAGGTTCACCTCAGTCAGTGGGGGAAGGATGTTGTTTAAAGAATACGATTTGTCCAAAGCTGCTGATACACTCATAGTAGTCTTGTTTGCCCGTCCTTATTAAATATTTTTCTTTTGGCGATTCCCTGAGAATGTTTGCGATGGGTCTGTATTTTGACATAACAATAAGTGTAAACTTTCAAACAGTGATTTACGTATGTTATTTTCATTTACAGACAATCAACTACAAACAGTCGAAGAGAAATGGCCGATGAGTTGGATTACTTAGAGAAACAGCTGTTGTTATTGACCAATGAAATAAAAGAAAGAATTAAAAGTATGGTGGAAGACGTTGAAAGAAAAGTAAGTGTTTGCTTAAATGTGATAGAGTCGTGTCAATTTATTTACACCTTTGGTATATTTTCCACATTTTACGTGCACAAATTATGAGAGACTATTTACTTTTTTTTGGCGTTTTTTATTTAAAGATAGTAGTGACTTTGGATTTGTGTTTTTGCATAAAGAAGTAACTATGTAGGTTATTCTTGCGATACCAGCCCCTGCAGTTCTGATTAGGACATGTTATCATAAGACAGAGTTGATAGATGAGGTTTGATGTTTATTATACTCAATTATTTGTATCATCAGGTTGCTAGTACATTGAATGATGAAATCAGACGGTTAGCCATATTGGTGGATGAGTTTGACAGACCTTTCCATGCTGATCAGACATCAATCAATCTTTACAAAAAGGTAGGATTCTTCTATTGAAAATGGTTTTATATATTTGTTCATATAGTTGAAATCTGATATTCATTTCTGAAACTGAATACTGAAACCTTGCTCTATTTTAGTTGGATAATTTATGAAGATTTTAGATAATTTCTTGAAGGTTTGGCTTTACAAAAACGGTTATAATAGCTTTGCTCCAATCCCTTTTAGACTATCTAATTTATATTAATATTTGATTATTTTTCTTAATGTCTGAAAAGTTAATGCATACAATTTGTGTTCTTATCAATTATTCATTTACAGTGTCTTGCTGATTAAATTTTGCAACAGTCATGAAAAGTAACTTTAAGTTATGTTTTATTTTTTTGGAATATTAATCAACAATTTTGCAGGAGTCACATGCTTACCTTGAGGAATGCATTATCCGCAATCTGATTGGTCGCTGCTCTGGCAGTATCCGTAGAAACAAGGATCAGATGGATGAGTACATGAATGGTACACACTGCGAGAGATTTCCCAATATTTATTTTGTTTTTACATCTATATTCAAACCACATGCAGAATTACATCAATGATTTTGTAGAGTAAAATGCCATCTATTTCATGCTAGGGTCTATTTTGTACGAAGTGACACAGCTAATATTTTGGTTTCCATATGTCAGATAATATTTCTTGTGTTAGTATTAGACTAGTGGAATTTTTCCCTTTTTTCCTTATTTTTAATGTTTTGAGAGAAATCCTTTAAAAATATTAAAAATGAAAATATTTCTAATTATATAGTGAGATGTATCCATGATAATATTTTACAAAGTGATAGTAATCATACATGTGGTTCAAAAGCTTGCTTTCATTCTTTTCATTGGGTATTTATAATGATGTAGCTTCCATAAAAAGATAACCACTGTACTATCAATGCATTTTTATCTGGGCATCAAAAACAATACAAAAATACAAATTACAAGTATTTGGACAATAACTTTCAATAATCAGTCGAGGAATTTTGAATATAACTTTTGTTGGTTATCTTTTATTCTTAAGGACATCACCAGGATGATTTGAATTTTTAATTTATATACAACCTATTGAAATATTATATAAAATGTGAACGATGGCATGATTGAGTTAAGCTTGTTGCCGAAAGTTTTAATTGCAATTTTCATATTTTCATTATTTGGGTGATGTCCTTATTGAACATCTGGTGTGTGTGTGTGTGTGCTTAGATAGTATGATGTTATTGTATTTATTTGATTAACATATCACATTGTATCACTTGCCTCCCGCGGCTTTTAACAAAACCAAACCTTGATTCTGATGTTAGAGCATTTAACATGGGCGTTATAACTGCTGATATCTTGGTTGTGGTCGCATTTCTCTGTTGCAGAGGTATGAAACAGGAGTCTGTGTATTTTCATTTCAAGCATTCGAACTGAAATGTGGTATGTTCTTAGCTCAGTTCAGTGCTGTGGACATTCATCATTGACTTGAAGGAACTCGGTGCATCAAATATTTTATTCGTTCGTTTTCATTTTTTTCCAGAATTGAAATTTTTACAGTCATACCTGTGTTATACCTTCATCTTTTTCATCATCTATATAAGATTCCATTCTGATTGGTTGTTCCTGAGCTCTTACTTAAAATTGACCAATGGCATGGCTATATTATTAGACTGGACTGTTTTGTAGCATTAAACCCAGGTATGACTTGACTATCTCACTCATCAAATTCCTTTTACTCATTTACAGGTATTACATTGTCTGCTGTTGTGACCCTCTACATTGCTTAGTGTTCAGTGAACCAATCGGCTTTCCGCTTTAGTTATGGCTTGATATAAGAATTTATTTGCTGAATTTTGTTTTGACCTTTTGTGTGAACTCTTATGGTTTGATTCTGAATTTAGGAATTGCATGTCCATATAGAAGACGGCCTTGGTAGAAATGTTCAAGCAAAGTGTTCAGCTACTTTGATATCTGCTATAGAGAAAACACAGAGTGAAATGATAGGTAATTACCAGCTTCATCCAAATAATATTGGCTTCAATGTGTTTCTTCTAAGCCTTAAAATGCTGTGATGGTGGTTTTCATATTTGTGTGAGAAATACATATTTTGAAGTTATATTTTGACACAGACCTATCAAAACTTTCATGGTGGCAGATCTACAAAAATGCCTTAAAATGTTTGTCTTTGAAAGAGAGAGAATAAGTTGCTACTGGGAATGCCACATACATAAGACAGTGCCTCTCCACATAGACATCTGGGTAAACAACAGGCTATTAATCATAAGGCATTTGAGGAGGTGCAAGGGTAAAAACGTGGGGGAACAGACCCGCAAGGAATAGCCTGCCGATCATACAGGATGACTAAAAAACTTCAGACTTGACTTTGAAAATTTAACAATTGTTACCATGGTAACAGTTTTCCTTACATTGAATTTGATGATGAATAGCTTCAAACGACTCCTTACAGGACTAACCTCCCCTTGTGAGTCATTAATTATTGCCTTTACAAATGTCACATAATGATGAACGCTTGAATGAAACAATGGTTATATCTTGAAAACACTACACATGTAGGATTAATGGATAATTTTAATGTTGCCAGTTTTCCTTAACATTTACCACCTAAATTAGCTTTATTTCTATAACAAGAACAGTATCAATATTAATACAAACAACCAAAAGATGAAAGAAATGGTTTAACAAAATACTGTTAAAATATTTGTGATGATAGAGGTATCTGTACTGTATAAAGGGAGATCACTGTGCTTGAGATTGAGATATTACGTGCTATTGTACAGAAATGCTTTTAAGTGTGTTCATATGGCTGGTTGCTCACTATGTGCTTTATCAGTAAAACAACATTTTCACATTGTAATCTGTATTGTAACACTGCCATATCTTTATTTTTACCACCATCTTATCATTGTCACAGTGTGTAGTTAGCTGAACTATTGTATTGTATAGTTATTTAGATTCCTAATTTAGAGTAAATGAAAACATTTTATTTTCAAAAGTTAAAACTTTCTTAAAATTGAAAGAATTTTGCTGTTTTCTTAAATTGTATTCAATAATGCTTTATCTATTAAAAATTGGACCCTACATTGTATGTAGGTCATGAAAAAATGTTGCAGATTCTGTTGCAAGAACTGAAGTGCTCTTAAAACATATACCTGACATTTAGTTTGTTCTCACAAGAAATAATAGAGAATAGAGCGAGATATTTTGATATGAGAATAAAGTAATTTTATTGATCTATGAGTACATGTATTTATTGCAACACCTGCACATTTATTTTTCTAGATGATTTCTTGAGTTGGCATTGTAAGACATGTTTCTTGTATCTTGAATTGTTCAATTACTTTCACTGCAAGTTGTCAGTTTCTTACGACTTTCAGTTTCATAATCCTAAGTTTATTTACATTGAGTTGCAAGGTTATGTTGTTGATATTCTGAAGATGTTATATTCAGTGGCTAGTGATCCTCTCAGTGGCAACCTGTTTAGCCCATTGTTTATTTTCTGTCCTATGGGGGGATGATTTTTGCCATTCTCATATTTCCACATGTACATATGTATGTATATATCAAGACTAACAGTTCCCAACTAAAAGTTACTAGATCATTAAGTGAAGTATTGTACTATATGGAGATCAAATATAACACTCAAATACTGTCAGTAACTCATACAGTTCATTCTAGTATTGATGCTTTTGGAAAAAATAAATTGCATACAATTGAAAATGTTACAAGATTTGATATATATTCCTCTTTACAATTTAAATCAAATATTGTTTCAAATTGGCTCTTGACATTATATAATACTTACATTAAGTTGCAATATCACAAAAGGTGTAGTCATCCAAGAGTCTAGCCCTCATACCTGTGATATGTGGGTGAGATCTCTCAATAATCTCAGGATGAGACACAAGTACTAGTTAAGAAACCCAGAAAGCCATCATCTACACTGATTAATGTAAGATTAAAGAACGTGTCTTATTGGAATAGGTTTATACAATTTTCATTCATACAATACTAATGCTGTGAAAAGAAACAAACGTTTGCATCAGGATTTTCCCCAAGATTTTTCAGCTAGTGGTCCTTGGACCCTCATGTTTGATAAATTGGGGGTCCTGAGTAAATTTTAGGGGTCCCTGGGATGCACAGTAAGTTGAAAATGGGAGTCCCTAGAAAGAAAAGGGAGTCAGAGACTCAAGATTTCTGTGTCAGGGAAATTGCTGTGCATACAATGATACAGACTGAGTGTTAAAACGATCATCCTGACAAATATGTTCTTGAAAGATAAGCATATGATGAGATTACAGTAAAACTTCACTTAAAGGCCACCTCAATAATAAGACCACCCCAAATTTAAGACCACCTAAATAATAAGACCATCTCAATAATAAGAACACACTTTTCAGGTCCATTTTCACTGTTTTGCTCTTTATTCACCCTCAATATTAAGACCACATCAATAAGAAGACCAGTTGTCAAGGGTCCCAAGGGTGGTCGTATTATTGAGGTTTTACTGTACTAGTATGTCTTTCAAATTTGATACATTAAATAGAGAAATCATTTTTCTTTACTGGAAAGTGATTTGAGGGAGGTGAAAGCAAAACAAGTCTATCTGCTTCTTAATCTGTATGCAGATACGCTAGTTTTTCTTTCACCCATTGAATTACAATTTTTCAATATTTATAAGACATCGTGTTCTTGTTGATTTCAGCTCGGTTGTCCGATCTTTTACCAGAAGAAGCCAAACAGCAAGTACATGCTGTTTTACCAAAGAGGGATGAATTCGAGATAGCGTACAGGTTAGATTGTCGGAACTTGTGTGCGGAATTTCAGGAAGATATAACCTTTCATTTCTCACTAGGACCGATGAATTTATTCAGACGTTTGATGGGAACAAATAGATTTGGTGTGCCACGTCAACCTTACCATTATGATTCAGTAAGTTTTCTAAACGATCAAATATGGTAGTATATTCATTGATACCTAGCCCGCCCTGTTAGCTCAGTGGGTGGAGCGCTGGGCTGTCCCAAAGCCCCAGAAGCATCTCAATCTGAGTTAAATCTTAGCTCAAACATTGTCCCAGATCGTTAAGATTTTTCTTCATTTGAGACTGGACTCAACATTGGTATTACAACACGAAAAAGGAGACAATTTCTCTTTATTTGAGACTGGACTCAACATTGGTATTCCAACACAAAAAAGGAGACAATTTCTCTTTATTTGAGACTGGACTCAACATTGGTATTACAACACGAAAAAAGAGACGATTTCTCTTTATTTGAGACTGGACTCAACATTGGTATTCCAACACAAAAAAGGAGACAATTTCTCTGAAAATGTTCACCTCAAGATGAAATTGAGATTTTCTCAAACTCAGGCTTTATTTGAGATGCTTTGGGAGATTGGGGTCAGGGTTTGTTTTCTATGGCAATAACCAGTATTACATTTTGTATTTCCAACTATTTTATTTTTTGATAATATTTGCATATGTTTGATCTTGAACATGTGAATGTCTCTATTGCTAAATTTTTGACATTGCTTATACTTCCAACACTCAGTAATGTGCTATATGAAAGTACTGTAAAACCTCAATAATAAGACTGCCCTTGGGACCCTTGAAAACTCGCCTTCATATTTGGGTGGTCTTAATATTTAAGTTAAGCGCAAAACAGTGAAAATTAATTTGAAAGTTTTTTTCTTAATTTTGAGGTGGTCTTATTATTGAGGTAGTCTTTTGGTGAGGTTATACTGTAGATATAAAGGTAATGTTAATACTATCTTAATAATGTATATAGGTCATTTATAAATATAGATACAGGTTGTTGGGACAAAAACTGGGGGGACATTGGCATTGACCAGTTCAGTACATGTTTCAAATTTTTGAATTTTTTTTTTCCAGATTCCAAGGAACATTCCTATGACCCCGCAGGAACCTCGTCAGTTCCCGCCTCAACAAAATAATGAAATGTTACTGACTGTACTGTCACTCGGAAAAACATTAGGTCAGAGGTCAGCCATTGCTGTTCTTGTCGTTGGAGGCGTGGTAAGCTTAATATAATATGGATGTTTATTTCATTTTGAATCTTACAGAAGTAATGTGGCAAGGCCTGTTCTCTCTTTATTTGTGTATCGCGTAAAATAGTAGATCATTACTATCCAGCTGACCTATGGAAGCTTGGTCTTCCTTTCTAGGTGTCTCCCTGTGCTCTAACTAATGCTGGAAGGGACACCTGTGGGTTCCTCCACCAAGATAACCTGAAAAGTCACTACCTTACTCTGCTTGTTTCTCTGACTTGAAGTCCCGTTTCAAAAATATAATATATAGATAAGTGCTAACTGCATTTCTTTGTCTTTTTTTTTCATTTAGAAGTATAGTTGAAACAATAAGGATTCTAACTTATGTGGATTTTTTTCGTGATTTTTTAAACATTAGGTTTACCGAGCTGTTGGTTGGAAGGTTCTTGCTGTGGTCGGTGGTATGTATACGTTAGTGTATGGTTACGAACGTCTGTCGTGGACAAATAAAGCAAAGGAGAGAGCATTCAAATCTCAGTATGTGGACTACGCCAGCAGTAAACTACGACTTATTGTCGATCTAACGAGCTCAAACTGTAGTCATCAAGTCCAACAGTAAGTGTTTGTTGACTGTACATTTAGTACTGGTATCTAACGGTTTGTTGCATAATTATTTTGATTCAGTTTTGATAAGGCAGCGCTTATGATAGTTTTAGCTAGGGTTTGTTGTAAAACTATTGTAACTCAGATTATAATAAGAAGCGGTTATATTAGTTTCTTTGGTGAAACTTGTGATATGCACTTTTATTTACTTCATCAGATAAAAGTGTATAGTGGATAGTATTAGTACTTAATTCATTCATGATTGTGGCATTTATGTATTCATACACCAATATTTATATGGCTGATATATTTCTTGATTTGTGGTGTATTTGAAAATGTCATAATTTTGTGCACTATTCAATTGTATAAATGTTGCAAGTTTTCTTTAAACCTGTATGCATTGTATATTTGTGGCAACCATAATTATATACAGTCAGACCTCATTTATTCGACAACCTTCTATCCGAATACTTGGTATTATCGGAAATAAATATCAGGTCCCGATGTATCTTCATAGGCATCAAATTGATATTGGCTATTTGAAACCATGTATTATTTCGAAATGAAATTTTGAATCCGGTGAATTCGAATAAACGAGGTCTGACTGTACACACGTTTGATTTCGTGAATTATTTTCAGGGAGTTAAGTTCAACATTTGCGAGGTTGTGTAATCATGCTGATATCTCCAAGTCCAGGCTTGAGGAGGAGATCAAGAACAAAGATATCACTATAACTCAACTCAAAGTCACAGCTGACAAGTCAAAGACTTTCAGGTAGATAATGAGTTGTATACATTTGGTGCTGTTTGGTATTGAGCAATAATTACACAAATTATCCATTTGGTCATATAGATATTCCTTTGATTTGCCTTTGACTGCTCAGTATTGACATAAGTGTTGGATAATGTCTTAAGCAAAGTCCATGATTAGTATTCTGTTTGTATCAATCTATTTCTATGACAGTCAGTGCACAGTTACAAGTGGTTAGTGCGCTGGACTTGTAAACCGGCGATCCGGGTTCGATTCCCGGTTGCGGCAGGTCATACCCTTCCATGAAAATTTGACAAAAATGTCGATTTTCCTCCTCATGTGGAGAAGTTGCCGGCTCCTTGTGAAAAACGGCGTTAAACCCGATGAAACAAACAAGACTGTCCACTATATGGTCCTTATACTATTGCACTTTTTTGGGGATTTTCTTGCTTATACATGATTTTATGACCTAGTTGACGTAGAAGTAATGTGAGCATCTTAAAGGATGTGACAAACATACACTTGCTTTATTCACTATTGGTGTGTAGGCTTGGTAGCACAATTAAAACTGCCTCATTAGCTCAGCTGGTAAAGTGTCCGCTTTGAATGCGGGCGGTCGTGGGCTCAATCCCTGGTCATGTCATACCAAAGACATGAAAAATGGTACTGGTAGCTCCCTTGCTAGGCACTCAGTATATAAAGGGTAGTATCAGGAGATAAATAAGTCCAGGTAAGTATCTGTTAGTGGATACCTTGTTGGTCCCACAAGAGATTTGTAGCTCATGTTACTTGTTGATCATATGCAACAATAAAGAAAGCTTATCTTAATATCCAAATTCTTCATGTCTGTTGAGTAAGAGGAATATTGTAGTGTTTGATTTTTACCTTGTTTTCATCTTTATCTTCTGTTGTATGGAGTATCAATTATTTTGTTTCTTTTTCAGGAATAAAGCTGTTTATCTTGACAAGGGATTGGATGGTTTTAAAGAAAAGTTCCTGACCGTCAGCTAGTGAAGAATTATTCCTGGGTTGTTTAAAATTTCTTTGGTGTTAAATAACTTGCCTTCACTTTGCCTATGTTTGTGTTGACTGATGTATTATGCCATATAAACTGATAAAATAAAGCATGGCACATATACATGGCAAACTGGCCACACTCCTTTATTTTCAGTGAATTTTCGTTTGTTTAGTTCCTTATTTCGTATACACGCCGAAGGAGTGGACTATGTTGGCGGTATTTAATTTTCGTGCCAAGTATTATATGGAAGCACTTAAAAGTGAAAAGCTTCTATGTTTATACTGGCAGTCTTTACGATAATTTTTTTGAAGGACTTGCCTATTCGGGCAGACAGCTTGCAATTTCCACTTGCCCAAATTCACTTTTACTTGCCCGAATAAAATTAACAGTACTGACAAAAAAACCAAAGACACATGATGTTTTGATGTTTGTTTTGATTTGTTAAATTGTAAACAAAGACTGGTAACGATATTTGATGAAAATGTGTTGTTACACAAACAAAAATGAAAACCAGTTAAAGTATTGATCACTACGTCATCAATTTTTGTGATAGCTTGAATAAAAGCTAGTCAGACCGGACCAAGAACATGACTTGCCCGTTCGGGCAGACAAGGTGTTTTTTTTACTTGTCCGACGGTAATGTTACTTGTCTCGGGCTTTGGGAAAGTGGGTTATCGTGAAGACTGTACTGGCTGTATTTTATTTGTTGTAAAGACCATTGTGTATTATTCATAACGTTTCTGTGTATTTGTTGACCTCGTGTAAAAACTGACACGTCCATTTTGTTATGCATTTAGATCATCAATTCATTCATTAAACGGACTTGAAGTTGAGTCACTAATTTTTTATTTGATTATTTAAAGGTAGATTTTATTTCATATCGAAATAGGCTGAGTAACATGTTTTATGCTTATGTTTATGCTTTCTCTGTATTTGTCGAAAAAAGACATTTGTATTATCATTAAATTAAAAAAAATCCAGTTTTTTAACAAGCAGGTGTTTTTTACTAGTTTTGTCTGTTGGTAATATGATTAAACAAGATTGTTTTAAACGGTTATACAAGGCAATGATTCTTATTAATGATGTTTTAGACTATGTAACCACAATACTGGATGAAGCCCATTAAAAGATTTTAGGTTCAGATGAGCCAGATACATCTTTAAACTTTTGTGTTTAATTTCAATCAGAAAACTTGTAGTTGGTTACTGTGCATGGTGACTAATGTTAGTCTTCCATTATATATTAGGACTGCATATGATTATGTTAACATAAAAGTGTTGCTATTTTAAAATGGATAACATTTATTATGTATGTTTATAAAACATGAATACTCGGAGATAAGGCTGATGCTTTGAAATCATTATGAAATTGTTTATGTGAAATGAAATTTTTAAATCAATTATGACTCTAAAATAAAACAGCATTTAGGCACAAAAATCTTATGTGTGTGTGTTTCATTCATGATACATTAGACCATGTTTGTCTTTAAGTATACTTAATTGCGCCTCATTTGTTCTAGCATTTTATATACTGTCTTAATATACGCTTCATCATATCAGACAAAATAGCATGACTGGTCATAGATCACTGGATTTATTGGAACAAATTTTCCGAAAAACAACAAAAATGAGTATTTTTGTGAGCTTTTAATGTTTTCTTTTTTAATTTATTTGTTCTGTTATTTATGGACACAAATGAAATATTTTACTTATATGTGAGTGACATATTATGAATTATTAAAAATTATCTACACATTTTATTGTTAATCGTCGACGCTTTCACCCGTTCTAGCTTTGGCCATTGCTGTAAGGCATTCGTTATGCCATCTCATTTGTTTGTCCACTAGTTAATTATCATAAATAATGCATGACTTTATAATACACATCTGTGTCATCATCTTTATTTATTATGTAACATAGCACTATTTATCAATAACCAATGACATTTACACATACAAGATAAAGTTTTCTGTTTCAGTGGAAACGTGCACCTTTCAAAAATGGAGTTTGGGTCACAGTTATTGTAATGCAATTAACATGCCGTGTAAGTAATTTCAATAGCAATGTACTGATTGTTAGATGTTTTCTGTAGTGGTTATCAATGGTTTCTTCAAACATGGTTATACTACAAGCAATAGAAATGATGTATTGTAAATCTGTTAATATGTATATAGCATATGTGTATCGTTTCTAAACTTGTTGCTTATGTATTTTATGTTTGTACAGCTATGACTATTATTGTAGTAAAATGCTTCGTTTTTGTATGGAATCATGAATTTCATTTTTTGTGTTAACGAGTCTTGAATGGATTAAAGATTTCAAAATTCTATGTTTTTTGTTGTTATCTTGTTTGACTAGATTTATTTATTATGTAAAAGACATAAAGGGCATCTGGTTAGCTCAATCAGCAGACTACTCGCCTGCTAATTCTACTTACTTGCAAGTTGTGGGTTCGAACTTTTGTTCTTACGTAATTGTTTCATTTAAGCATATTACTTTCAAGTCGTGAACACACTGTATTAAATAATTAGACAACAACTGAAATGACATAGATAACTGTTTTGTTTACACTTATACATTTTTATCTGTGCATTATATTGAAGAGTTGGGAGTTAACAAAAAAATGTTTACCAAAATGAAGAAATTACTTGCATTAATGAAGCAGTTTATAACGTGGTAAATATTGCGATACGTTGCTAATGTATCTTGACATCCTCTAGTATACAGTCATAATGAAGTTCATAGTAAATCTTCCAGTTTCTCATTCCAGTGGGGCAAACCAATGCCCTGTCAACAGCTTCCAAATGAAACTGTTGCGTCTTCAATTTCACAAGAATGACCCCAAACCCACTTTGCCTCTGTTACAATGTTGCTCTACAAACATGCCAGCCACAAGTGAATAGGCAGGGGTCAGTGATTCAGGTCAATAAAAGAAATGTCCTTTGATTTAGAAATTCAGTTTAATGAAATCCATGTATGAAATTTGAATATCGTGTTTCTGCCACATGCTTCTAACTACATGTTCTGCATTTATATCAAAGTTAGGTCCATTTTCAATTACTTGAGCATGGTCGTTGAATTGTGAAGTGATTAGCCAATGAAAACATGGTTTGGAAAATATTGACCAAAAGACACAGTCTACACAATAATGGTAACGTGCTTATTTTGAATCAGCTTTACATCGTTAATACACGTAATGGAATACATAATCTTAATATGTAAACTGTGATCCTGTTGAAATGTGATATTATTATTATAAGAGTTAAGGGCTAACAGAATCCCTTTTATTGCTATACACTGCAAGAGATAGTCTGCGTATTCATTTCAAAATGGACGATTTTGAGGTATTTACGCTCACTTTTTCATAAATATCATTAGTAGAACTGTACGAGGTGCTCCGATTGCATAGTGATGACAGGTACCCCTGCCCACAATTTATAGTGTGGGTAGTGGGGTTTATTGTTCTGAAACGAGCATAATAGTCCCCTAGTGATTCAATCATGGCGGTCAATACACCAGACAGCATCCCAAACACACCTACTGTGCTGACTGTCGGCATACCCCATTGCCCCGGATACGGAAATCGAAACCATTTTGCTTCTTGGAGAGCATACAGGTTGGTATCTGTCCTCGCAAGATAACCCCATTCCGTTGCATTTCTTGGTAGAACGTCAGTGACTGTCAACGTAAAGCATACTACAACCACTATTATTATTACAAGAAGGACAGGATACAACATGAACAAGGCCACACGTGTTTTGGTGCATGACTTATTAGGTCCTATTGTGCAGAAAGGAACTTTTACATTTTTCATATACTGACTAAACTGTGTGACGAGGCATATGGTCAGCACAGAGATCCATATTTGACCGGAAACCATGTCGTTTATGACCGGGAACAAGGAGAGAGCCGCGAGCGTCAGTGTTGTTGAAATACACAAAGGTTCAATGTATCTAAACATGAAAGACATAATGCCACTAAAACTTATTGCAACTTGGAATAAAGACGCCACAATGATTGCTCCTTTGTAACTCACAAAGACGTGCCATCCACATTGCTCGATACTCGTCACTTCCAACTAGCGGTAGTCCAAATGCTGTTACATTGACTGTTGGTGCGAATTCCTTCCTGGCTGCTCTATAGGGGCACTGCAGCCACTGAGACTGCAGCATTATGGCAATTGTTGGAACCACAAATGTTACTGTACCTCCTTGAACAATTGGGAGACGTGCCCTAAAGGTTGTCTGCAGCAAAGTCGCGAGTCCCGATACAAACAAAATTGTACCTTTATAAACAAAACAAAACAACATTTTAATAATTACTAATTATTCAATTACGGTTCAAGTAAGACCGTTTCACTTATTTTAAACGTTGTTAGGGTCAGAGACTGATAAAGATTATCACGATGTTCGCTTTCAATATAATATAATGACTGTGACTGAGAAAATGGGGCCAAATGAGCAAAATTTACTTTTTTAGTTTTCTGCATATTTTCAAAGTAGAATATCTTAAATGCATACCAGCACAATTTGGGAGTTCTATCTCCATCCTTTCTTGGTAAAAAATGTTTTTGTAATGTAGGGGTGCGAGTTATAACAACACTGATTCATTTAAAAACCTGTTTTTAGGACAGTTTTCACATGTAACAAATTACACTTCCTGACCAACATGATCTAAAACATATTAATGTATAGTGTCCCTATCTTAACAATATGAATCAATAAGGCTAAACATCTTCTAAATAAACTGCAAAAAAACATCGTTGCTATGGTGACAATTGATTAGAATTAGGAGTAGAAACCTTTAGTCTGATTGAAAATTTATAAACATTTTTATTTCCTACACAATAAGTGAATAAATCAACTTGAGGACTGTTACAATTATTTGTTGATATTAAGCATATAAAATGATAATACATGTACATAAAAACTGCACATTCTGTCAGTAGATTATTTGATCTTATACATGCAACACCCCATACAGATTTTGTATTACATGCAACGTTGTTGTACAAATCAAATATCTATGTACAGGTTCAACTTGTCAACTCATAATTATATATAAAAATATAAAAACAATTCAACATTTTAGCATGTAACATATGTTCAGTATTTCTGATCCTCACACACCAGAGATACAACTAAAGGCATAGGGTGAAAGGCTTGACTAGCCATTTTTAGGGCACTACCAATAGAGTTTTAATTCATGTTAGGACACACCCAACCCATTGAATTGTATTCCATTTATAACCACCAACATAAGAATGTTAATATATATATGTGATAATTTTATTCCTGTCTGTTTAGACTGTTGATACATTCACCATTTTTAACCTGCACATATCGCAGTGTGAAATAAAGCGCATGTTTGCATACCACGAATGTTTATCATGGTGCATGATCATTCCGAAAATCTCGGCCAACTACGCACAGTGCCTCGGATGTTCGTAAGGCACTACTTTCGGAAATACCATTCGAATATCATGTAAACAATATGGCGGCTTGAACGCTGGAGTGCTGATGAAACGGGATTAGAATCACATATTTAAGCTATATGAAGACTGGAATATGTGAGTGTTCAACTAGAAATGACAACGATAATCCATTTCTTATGTGAAATTATCGAAGTTATTGAAGATATAAATACGTTTTACTAGAACTATTGTTTGACCGCACAAAATGTTGAATTTTGCCACATAGTGCTTCACCTGACAGACACTAGAGGATATCCGTAGAGTAACGAAGTGATATGGAAATATCCGAGAGCTGTCGAGAATGGGTGCATGATGTTAATGTTAGATCTCAGTCAAGACTTAAAACAATCAGAATTTTTTTGACATTTAAATTTGCAAATTGTTCAGCTTGGTTTTATTGTTTTATTTGTTCTAAATAAAATGAAACTACCACAGCCAAATTTAAATATATTTTTGCCAAAACCAAGATAAATTATACCCCCTACCTATAAAATATAAATACCAAGTAGATCCTACCCTCCAATGCATATTTTCCTGGATTTGTACTTACTGTATATGGAATATTGCAGTCATAAGCCATCATGTTAATTTGTTAGAAATTTAATTGGAAGTCCTACAAACAATAGTCATATTCTTGTACATACACTGAACAAATTTTCTAAACGTCCGTGTTATAAAATACAAATTTAAGAAAAGGGTTTTATATGTCGACTTAAAATTTGGCATTCTAATATTATACATAATACACTTTCGACGTTCACAAAGAAAATACCTAATATCGTCATGGTTGACCACGTGTGACGGCGAGTACGACTGTCATCTTTTGGCACGAGGATCACGTGCACTGTGTAGTTAATTTCATTTCATTGCATTACACGTTGTATGTCCAACACGAAAAACAGAAAAGGTAGCGAGAATGACCATTGAAGAATGCGCCAGGGCCGTCGGTATAATTGATGCTGGTACTCCGATTCGACAGGTATGGCTAACTTTATAAATGCAAATAGAATTTTGAAAATAATTATAAAAATATATAATATTTGTATTATTGACCACTTTTTATTAACATATTTGGGTTATATACATTTACACTGATCAAATATACAAATTTTAAAGGAAAACTCTGCGTGAGAAAAAAATGACGTTATTGTAGGATACGCCTTTAATTAAAGGTTCCGCGAAGTTCAAGGTCACAGCTCTAGGTTTCGTGACATTCAAGGTCACAGTTAAAGGTTCCAAGGTCACGGTTATAGGTTCCGCGAAGTTCAAGGTCACAGTTATATGTTATATAAATCATGTAATGCTGACAAGGACCTATATTAAAATATTTTTTTTTTGTACTTTCAGGGCATAGTCTTTTGAGCCACGTAAGCCTGTGCAGTGTGGAATTCTATGAACTGTGTAATGCTGTGTCACATATGAATCAGTAAACGTAATTCTATTAACTCTGTTATTCTATAAATCGTGTCACATATTATGTAAATAAGTGTGAGAATATTGGGGAAGATTTGTACAGTGCGGACTAACATGGTCGTTCAACGTGGATCTAACACTTTAATAACCTACTGCTCCTACATACATGGCCAGTTGGAGAACGAGAGAAAGTTCCTGAGGAAGAGGAGAGGAATTCTTTTTTGAAGTCTAGGACATTTGTGTACATGTGTGTAATGTTTAAAGATTATGACATTAGTGTTAATACGTACAATGTTTGAATTTTCGGACTTTTGTGTAAATACGTGCACTGTTTGAATATTAGGACAGTTTTCGAGTAAAATTTGGTAAACATTGTGACTGTAATTATTAATTTTGAATTATGTGATTTCATTGGTGCTAATGGTCAGACCGGTTGATATTATCATACAGTCAACAGACACGTGAGTGCACATATATTGATAGATAAACATAAACTACAGTTACAATTTATGCATGACTCGTACATGTATATGTTTTTAGTGCATCTATAGCAATTGTAATGTTAATTTGTTATAATTGCTTACAGTAACTGCAGTTTGTGTTAATTATAAATGGATAACATGTATTTCATTGTATATTCAGTCGGACCTCGTTTATTCGACAACCTTCTATCCGAAAACTTGGTATAATCCTAAATAAATGTAAGTCCCGATGTATCTTATTATAATGGGTTATTCGAAACCATGTATTATTCCGGATTATTTCCGGACCCGATTAATTCGAATGAACGAGGTTCGACTGTATATTGTTAGAATATTAGAGAGTTCACTTTTGCATAATCATACTAACATCACATTTAGTTGGTGGCGGTATTCTGTTACCTATTTCCCATCTTTCCTGTCTGTAAACTTATCGTTCAAAATTCAGTTCTTCCACTTAAATTTTTAAAAATTGGAAAATGTCGAGGTGAAAGTCGCTTTTGAGGTAGTTTCATGAAAATAGAGCCAGTTATCTTTTCTCCTTATACATGTTCGCAGCTTTGTCATTCGAGATATTATTTGATCCTCATATTTTAGTTATTATTTGAGTAATATTCGGGTTTGCAATATAGTCTGACTCTGACACGATATTGGTTTATCTGCGTGCAGATTTGCTGGAGGTGTAAATCTTATCTAGACATACCTTTAACCGATACACATTGACACTCATTGATAGTATAAAAGTATACATAGTCCGTTTTTTACTTACTTCAGAACGGTTGTTAACAAATTTTGAGGTGGTCAGCTAATGAAAACTTGTTTTGGAAATGATTGGTCAAAAAACATCTTGTGCACAATTATAATGGTATTCTCAAGTAATTTTGAATCGACTTTTTATATACTGACGAGAAAAAGAAACGCCTCGTTCTAACTCATTGTACACTATTTTGTTAACTGTGATTCAAAATTAGAAAAGAACAATTCCATTCGTAAATTTAATCTTTTAAGAGAATTGATTATTAATTAGACAGCATTTCATGGTCACATTATGCTTCAAATCATGAACCAAGGCAGGACGTCAATGTTGTTGGTCTGTAAAAAGTTCCTGGTGACACGTGCTACGTCATGCTGGAAGAATGGGCATTGACGTTGGTGGAACATAGGGACAACTACAGGACGTATCATCTGGTTGGTGTAACGCCTGGCTGTGAAATTATCTTGGCACACGAATAGTTGCGTGCAATGTTTGAAGATTAGGGCATTTGTGTACATTCGAGCAATGTTTGAAGATTAGGGCATTTGTGTACATTCGAGCAATTTTTGAAGATTAGGGCATTTGTGTACATTCGAGCAATTTTTGAAGATTAGGGCATTTGTGTACATTCGAGCAATGTTTGAAGATTAGGGCATTGGTGTACATTCGAGCAATTTTTGAAGATTAGGGCATTTGTGTACATTCGAGCAATTTTTGAAGATTAGGGCATTTGTGTACATTCGAGCAATGTTTGAAGATTAGGGCATTTGTGTACATTCGAGCAATTTTTGAAGATAGGGCATTTGTTACATTCAAGCAATGTTTGAAGATAGGGCATGTGTGTACATTCGAGCAATGTTTGAAGATTAGGGCATTTGTGTACATTCGAGCAATGTTTGAAGATTAGGGCATTTTTGTACATTCGAGCAATGTTTGAAGATAGGGCATTTGTTACATTCAAGCAATGTTTGAAGATTAGGGCATGTGTGTACATTCGAGCAATGTTTGAAGATAGGGCATTTGTGTATATTCGAGCAATGTTTGAAGATAGGACATTTGTGTATATTCGAGCAATGTTTGAAGATAGGACATTTGTGTATATTCGAGCAATGTTTGAAGATAGGACATTTGTGTACATTCGAGCAATGTTTGAAGATAGGGCATGTGTGTACATTCGAGCAATGTTTGAAGATAGGACATTTGTGTACATTCGAGCAATGTTTGAAGATTAGGGCATTTGTGTACATTCGAGCAATGTTTGAAGATTAGGATAGTTGACGAGTGAATCTGGTAAAGATTGTGGCATTTATTATCTATTTCGAATTGTGTGACTTCATTGGTGCTAATGGTCAAACAGATTGATTTTGGCATACAGTCAACAGACACGTGAGTACACATAATCTGATAGATAAACATAAATTGCAGTTACAATTTATGTATAATACATGTATATCTTTTCAGTGCAATTTTAGCAATTTTAATGCGATTTTGTTATAACGGCTTACATTAACTGCAGTTTGTATTATTTTTTAATGGATAACATGTAATTCATTGTAAATATTAAGTTTTATCATAATGATCCCAACTATATTTGTTGTTGATAGATTATTATCAAATGCTATCAATATCACTCGCCAACGGCGCAAGAAATCACAATCTACGGTCAAAAAGGATAATTATTATTTATTATGCTGATCAATATCGGCAACTAGTAGTGTTGATTACCTCCCTTGACAACAACGTGCACATTTTACAACAGCCACTAATATATTATGATCATTAGTGAGGGTTCACAATCACTACCAGACTCTTTTTAATCATGCAGATCATCATACACTTGGATTTGCAGCATTGACATTTTGACGCATCATCACATTTATCAATTTTCTTTCTGAAATTTGTAGTTAAGTAAATTAAAAGAAGTGATATATCATGCCAAGTACCTAAGCTATAATTGTTGTAAATTTCAATAAAATCAGACCATTATTGACTGTGATATGGACATATGTGCACACTTATAAGTTTTGTTAAGTGTATGTTGGATATAAACATGAAATAATACAATGTATAGTTATTTTCTAGTTTCTAGATGTAAGTCCACATATGTACTGAATATAGATACTGTTTGAATATTAGAGATTTCACTTTTGCATGATTTAACAACATAACATTTAGTTGATGATTTAGATTAGGACATTTGTGTATGTATGTGCTATGTTTGAAGATTTTGCTATGTTTGAAGATTTTGCTATGTTTGAAGATTTTGCTATGTTTGAAGATTTTGCTATGTTTGAAGATTATGCTATGTTTGAAGATTAAGATATTTGTGTACATCTGTGCTATGTTTGAAGATTAGGACACACGATAATATAAAATAACATAATATAGGATGCGAATAACGTAATAAGATGATATAAAGATGTATCTATATAAAACATTTAAAACAAAACTATACGTTCAAGGTACATCAAATAACGATAGAACAGACATAACATAAATTATTTAAAGAACTTTCTGGGACAGAGTATTTACTTAGCATGTGGATATATAATCATATCTCAATCTCACGAAAGTATGTTGACAAAATAATTACAATAAAGTTATGTGTGGACTGTCACGTGACTTTATAGTAAAGCTACCAACGAACAAACCGGACCCCCTTTGAATCGGATAAACTTGGAACCAGGGAAAATGTCCGGCTTAACGTGATTTCGCCAATTCGTGTTTGAGTGCTTCAGAGGTCAATTTTCTTTTATAGGGAACTGGACACGACTTCAGGCACCCCCTCCCACACCCATCCACCTCTCGCCCCTGACTACCTGGTGTCAACACACTTACAGTTTGTGTCCATTGCTTATTAATTGGATGAACACTAATCTGCATGTCCAGACCCTAAAGTGCCAGCCTGGGTGGGAGTTAATGTGTCAAGCAATCATCATGGTCAGTTCCAACTGTTGATGCAGACCTAAAAAACAAAAACATGCTTATACCTGAAACATCAGTATCAAGCAAAAAAATAAGACAAACGGTCAACGTTGTCCAATTCCTCTACAAATTCATCATCTTAATTACGAACAAGACTGTAAGAAATAGTGCTTGCATTGCTTAACTGACTTAACTGACTCATAGTGATAAATATTTTAATTTAAACCGCCTGTTGTCACTTTCGTTGCCACAAAAAAACATCACTTCCGGGGTTTTCGTAACAACGGATTAACAGATCGAAAAGTATGTTTTTCTCCTTTTCTCGGTAAAGTCAAAATGTAAAATGAGAACAGATACTTACCTTAACATCATGGAATGTGTCTCCAATTGTTAATAATTGAATGTTCAACATCGTTGTCGAAAATACGCAATTATTTGAATAGCACAATGCCGGAAGTAAAGATCTACGTGAGGGAAATCACTTCGTCAAGAAGTGTCACCAAACTGTTTAATTATCGGCGATCTCACCAAACTTTTATAACGAAAACACAATTGAGAGATTATCCTTTATTATGGATAGTTTTGAATGAATGACATAAGATGGAGATTAAAAAGTTCAACATAACGGTTTGTGTAGTTTCATTTTTTGAACGTAAATAAAACGACGCGATTTCTCGAAAATGACGTTTGCCGCATTTGGACCCATTTCTCCAGACGACGTCATAATTATTATTGTACATTACATAATGACCAGTTTACTAGTAGTATTTATAAATACAATGCCACAAAATTGATCTAGCACGTAATTACAACAACACACTTCACGTGGCTGCGCTATTTATCCGATAGCGCTTTAGTGAAATACCATTTGTGTTCAGCTTAGCGACAATGTAAGGTGCCTTAATTAGTTTATGACCATTTGCAATCAGCACGGCGAACATGTAATGCCCTTAAGTTTATACCCTTTCACTATTAGCATAGTGACCATGTACGGCGCTTTAATTAATAACCATTTATAATCAGTATAGAAACAATGTAAGGTGCATTCGTGAAACAACGCTTTGCAATCAGTACAGATACCATGTTAGGTTCTTTAATGAAAAACTATTTACAATCAGCGAAGAGACAATTTAAGACTCTTTAGTGAAGAACTATTTGCAATCAGTATAGAGTTAATGTAAGGTGCATTCGTGAAAATACGCTTTGCAATCAGCATATACATCATGTAAGGAGTATTAGTGACAACACTTTTGCATTGTGCACTGCGACCATGTAAGGCCATTTAGTTAATAACCATTTGCAATAAGCATAGATACCATTTAAGGCGCTTAAGTGAAAAACCAGTTCCAACTAGTTCAGGGTCAGCGGCATGCGCTTCAGTAGAAATCAGTTGCCATTAAACTTAGAGAAAATGTTAGGCGTTTTAGTTGGATTCCTTTATCAATCCGTACGGGTACGGTATTAAGTGAACTACATGATAAATAATAATCGTAGTTGGGTGTCAGTGGTTAGCACAACGAACCGGCAATCCGGAAACCCGGGTTCGAATCCCGATGACGCCATTAATCGATTTTTTCGTGTTCCTCAAAACATGATTTTATTTCATTATAACATCATACAGTACATGAATGTGTAAAGTATATTATCCATACTTACTATAACAGTATTAGATGAGAAATATATTAAGTTTACTCGTAGAGTTGGTAACCGTTATGCTAGACTGCGTTTTAACTTAACTTTTTATAAAAAATATTTAGCATGTATTCTGCTCTGTATATGTTTGTACTCAGAAGAACGTTTAAGTTTACAAGACGTATGTACAGGATTATAGACCTGTCCGTAATTATATAAATGCATACTAATATGTAACTTAATTAGGGATGTCAACGAATGGCAATATTGGTAATCGAATATTCGATCAACCTTCTGAACGAACATTCGACATTTATCCATTACTAACGGCACCACTTGATATGTTTATCATCACCATTTCTGCTTGCACACATACATACTAGTAGTAAGTAGTTTGAGCTTGATTTCGAGAAAGGCTTTATTACCGGCCATATGAAACCTTTAGTGTTGCTTATTGCAAATGGTTAACGAACGTGAAAGCAAATATATATATATATACCGGTATATCATTATATTGTGATCGGATCAAAATTATGAATTATTTGTCGTACAGGATTGTACGTAGGATGCTAATTATTGGAGTAAAAGCAACTACTAGCCCATGATATAGACTTGTATTTAGTTAAATGCGTTGAAAGCTACATGTCAGTTTTTAATAATAATACATTTGAAATTCAAAGTTAAACTTTAAGCTTATAATTCTTATGTTTTAAACTGATCACTCAAGTTGTAAAAATCCTCGCGGTCACTTGAATAACTACAGGACCTAAGTGTCACCAAGTGGCATGTCAATTAACTCCTGCATATGTTATATTTTCACACGTAACATGTCATTCAATGTGATCATGCCTGAAATTTAATACACTTGCATTCAGCTTTTAAATGGAATATACAGTATATTCTTTTATCGAATATTCGAATTCCGAATCAGTATTCGAATATCCGAATATTCTTTGACATCCCTAAACTTAATAGCTCATGGTGGTTTTATTGTTCGGTAACATACGATATTTTCGGAGGTAAAACAGTTTGCACCTAACCTGAAATCCGAGGATAATACATGTATACCAAGGTGGAACTTCCTCTGCCGTGTACAGAATACCAGTTCTATAATTCTTTTCTGTAACAGCTTCACTATCATTGTCGTGTATCGTATTTAGGTCATTAAATGTCGATCCTGCTTTTATATTCCATTCCTTCGTATCACCGTCCATTCTACGTTTTTTAAATTAATTATTCGTTTGTTATTAGTGGTGCGTGTCTCTTTTGAAGTATGAATGCACATCAGTATAGACAGCGGTTTAATGATAGCCAACGGGGACCATCTTGGATTCTAAATATAGTCACTACTTTATATGTAAACAATATGTGCATATCTATAATCCACGAGGACACCCGTTTGTTGGCCCCGAAACCGCGAATATAAAACAAGTTACTCACAACTGAGCGTATCGATGTAATAGCTGTATGTGTGTGTTTTTATGCATGTATCTATATATTTTGCCCCAGGACGAGGGCGAGCGGCGGACTGACACAGGGTAATAAGACAATTTGTCAAATTTGTCCAAATCCAGCAGTAGGAGATGTCTGACTCCCCACTTCCTGGATCTATAAACAATCCGACCCAAATATTTTCCGCTTGTCCCGGAATCAGTCCGCGTGTCCCTAGCGGGAATCGACTTCTGTCCAAAGTCTTGTATATCCCCGCTGCTCCCCCTGGAGCAAACATTGGTAAGAGCATTATTTTAATCACACTGATTCACGTTTTAATCAATGGGAAACATAAACGTGCTACAGTCCGTACTAGATATATCGCAAAAACCCAGGCGTATACATTTTACATCAAACAATTCTTAACGTAAAAGGCTTGGCAGCAACTACAATGTACTTAAGTGAGTGTCCGCGGTGGAGTGGTTATGATCAATGACTTCAACCACTTCCTTCTCAGCGTAGCAGGCTCGAATCCCACACGGAATACATAATATGTTTGATATCCAGCAGTGCACTAGGCAGCGTGGCATCTGACCAGGTAAAAAGTACAATTACGCAACTGTTCCCTTTAAGGCGATATTATGGTTCAGAGACATAAAAATCTTGATAGTTGTGAATTAACGAAAACCCTGTATCAATGTAAATTTCTAGTAAATGTATGTACAGGTTTGCTTAGACAAAAAGTAAAAGATGACATGTCGGGTATTTTAAAAGACATGCTAATCAATGAATATATATCATCATTTCCAAATTATATGTGTATAATTATAAGTTGTAATTATCTGTTGCGAAATCGATGTGTCGTACCGTAGCAGATTGTTCCGTTAAACACCACAGTATACCTAGCTCTATATAATGAATGAAAGGGTATCTTAAAAGGGTGTTTTCTTTTGACAGATTGAATCACACAGAAAGCACAGTACCAATTTTTGTAGCATTATTACTGATGTTACAGCCGACAGTAACACCGTTGTTACTGTTTTAGCTAATCTCCTGTATGTTATGTTGTTCTATAGAGTCAGTGTATTTTAGCTGACAATGAAAATGGTGTAGTTCTATTATTTCCTAAATAAGTCGGACTATAAAAATTTACAAATATAAAAACCTATATTATTTACGTAAATATGTCTGTGACTTTCACCTATTATCCTTCAGATTCTGCACATGAAAATTTATATGAATTCAAAAGACTTGATAAATTTGGTAAGTTTATTTTCGATATGACCCATGAAGATTAATACATATAGTTAGCAATACTACAGTGTGGAGAAGGTAATAATTAATAAGCATAATGTATAATCTATTACGATGAGAAGACATTTTAATAGCAACACATGCCATTTTCATACAAAACACATATCATGAATAATGAAATACATATAGGTACAGGGACCATATTTTGCGTGTTCCAGATAAGAAGCATTCTTCCCTTTTACGTATGCAGTTAAACACTACCATCGCCAAAATTGTATTAATTGTAATCAAGTTTTACTATGTTAAATGTCACACAAATAAAGAATAAAACATCAGGTCATATGTTAACCACACCAATATTTCATCTCGAGCCTTTCTATTATAGTAATATCTAATTCCCCTCTAAAAGCGCCTTCGGTGTCACTTATCAGCTTGCATAATCGCTACATCCGGGTTTATCGCTTTCATCAGATGATGGCTGTTTGATATCGATAAAGCTTACAAAACAATATCTAGTGCATTCGAAAATACAAAACAATCCTGACAAAAATCGTTAAAAAGTATAAGGCTAGCATGAAAGATAATCCACATTAAAGCCAAAATTGCCATCGAAATTTACACATTTGAACACTTATATATCTATCCACGCTGTATCAACCTCTATTGGAAAATGTTTAAATTCAAATCTAAATGATTGTTTTAGCCGCTTCATATTTTAATGCGACAAAAATTGACCATACAAATCCTTTACAAAAGCTGCAGAATCATAATATTTGCATCACCATAGAGTATAGAAAGTTTGATCGTTGCGTTTGAGTAATACTGTAATATATTTGATTTATCACGGTTTAGAAACATGTTCCCGTCTTAATGCAATTGGACGTAAGTCGGCCAACCGTGACAATAAGGATTCTACATCGTATGAAATGGTTTGACACATTCAAAACCAATCTATACCAATTGACATGCAATTTAACACATTGATAGTTGATAATAATAAACGTTAATGATAAATTGAATCAAAAAGCAATTCATTTTTAAAAATCATAAAAATAGAAAAATCATGATATTTTTTTTCAAGTTTACAAGCATAACTGTTGCAATGTTTTTCATCTTTTGGAAAATATGATTTATTGGACCGTATACCTTGGAAAATTGGCGATTTTAGAGATTTTATGCAAAATGTTCTATTTGATAGAACGTAAAACTTTCGAATTAATGTTTGCATTGTAGGAACAAACGGCGCAAGTGAGTCCTTTGCCGTCAACATACGGTGGACATGGAAGTGGACCACACGTTGCTGCAACGAAATAAAACAATGCTCCATTAATATTAGCACTTCCTGAGCGTGCTGTCTCTAGCTCGCCATCAACACAGAGAAATTCCGAAGCAGCAACATGGGAGGTATGTCCGGACATGAGATAACCACTGTACTCTAATTTATAGTTATCATAACAGATATTTCGACCAGGGATCATTATAACATCACTGCGGGGAATCCTGCATACAGCACATGGAACGTCGTGGTTGTGAAGATTAGGGAAATGTTGGTCATCTGTCTCGTACTCTGCTCCGAATAATCTGTTTGTATTTTGATAGCCGTCCATAATATCATCCCAGACAGGTTCAGCCGGTAAGCACAGGCGATTAGCACCTGATCCAGGATGCTGGTAGTGACCACCAGCCGCAAGTCCCTTATAAACAATAATTGCCCCATCTGGACAGGTCGTGCGTCCCCATCGAATGTAGCTAGCTCCTTCGGCAACTGAAATGAAGTAACATTTGGGTAATATTCCAGTAATTTAGAGACGATGACTACTGTGTCACACTGCGATACCTTGCCTCAGATACGTGGCGTGATATTACAGTCACATCAACATGACACTGAGCGCACCAATCAGATAATACAGCCCCTATAATACAGAGTGTGAGCAAAGGGGTTCATATTACCATTGTAACAACATTTAAATATTTACAGCCGGGAGTCGATTCCGCGATATTATGAGCCCAAGAAGAATGTTCCTAAACTCAGACGCATGTCAGGTGGAACAAATCAAGATGTAATACAATTGATACAAATAGGGAGGGATAGAGCGCATGACTCCTAATCCGAAGGTCGCGCGTTCGAGACCCGCGATGAGCGGGGTTTCATCAAGAACTTCACAATCTCTTCATTTGGTGCATTGAAAATCGATGTAAAATAAATAAGTTTAAACTTTTCAGACATTAAATGGATGAGACTATACTTATTATTGAGACATAGAATAACCAACACTGTTATGATCACCATAATGTATCGGTTATGTTTCCACCTCTCATCAATTTTTAAATAACTGTATGCATTATTTTATCAGATTTTTATGCATATTCCAAAAATCTTTTTTTCAAACAGCAAATTCATAGTTGGTAATCAAAGAAAGAACATTTTGTATATTGTATATATTGATATATCACCTTACCGATTGAGATTATTATACTTAACTAACTGTATAAAATATATGCGGTTGGTTACCTTCCAATTTCTCTTTGAGATTATTGATCTCGTCAGTGTGTTCCGCCGCCTTTCCTTTTAATGCCACTAGTTCTTCAAGCACATTTAATTCATATTCAAAACGGTTGTAGCATTCCCCCGAATCCAAAGCAAACACGTAATATTGGGAAATCAAGTTCACAACGACTACGGCCAATGCTAACATGATTTCAAATGGCTAAAATCTCCGTAATGGTAACAAGACAAGACGTGTGAACAAACCGATGTCGAAGAAACTTATGAACTGCTTGCAAAGGTGTTGACGGTACATATTGATGTATACGGTAAAGGGTATGTGATAAATGTTCGTACCTTTTGCAAGATACTGTAAACCTCGAAAATAGTTCGCGCTTTTTAACCAACGATTTTCGATATTGGTGTATTTCCGTAATAATCAGTGACCGCAAAAGGGTATTCTTGGTGTACAATACAAGTAGGCTGATGTCATTCCTGCGAATAATAATAGGCACAATACAATCGGCGGTGTGAAAACCGTTACATATACGTGTCCCGGGCATTTGTAGGTTTACAGTACTTCACGTATTGTGAAGATGAATGCGGTATTTGTAACCAATACACTTGAAATGTGTTAAAACTTGTATGTATTTTAACTTCAAACTGTAAGCTTATACAGAAAGTTTGTATTACAAATGTTGTTTGCTATCGAAGCGTTTTTTAACTAAGACTAACCTACTATTAGACATCAGCATGAAAGTTGAGGATGTCACATCAATGGCATATGCGTAAAAGCTAAATGTGTTCCGGACGAATGTAATGAGTTAAAATGACTTATTTCTTGCCAAATATGTCAAATTCAGGACCGTTAAATAGTTTCGTTATTGTTATATGATATTCAATACCTTCGTTTAATTCGATAAAATGTGTAATCAAAATAATGAGTTCAGTAGAGTTATTCCTCAAATATTTTGGTGAATCGGGAAACAACTGCGAGTTGCAATATGTACGTTTTATGGCACAAATGTGAGTGTTCTTGACAATACAATTAACCCGATTGATGCATAATTTGTTAAGTTATGAAAATTTTTTAACACGCCAAATTGTAAATACAGAAATAGATTTATAAGAGGGCAGCAAAGAACACACGACAACGCATAAAACGGGGTATATTTATTTGTGTATTTTCACGTCTCCGTGTGCTTTTTGGTTGACAGTCACATTATATATTATATTTCCCTCGATTTCTTCATTTGTGTATCAGTACGAAATTATAACATTTATAATTTAAACTATCATAGTAAATGATTTTGAGATTATTTGTAAACGTGAAAAGTGCTGACGGTTGTAAATATTACCTTACACCACGTACGTATCTTTTTTGTATTCGTAGTCCGTCAATCAGTCATTCGTGTTGATGTCATTTTTTCTGCTAATCATCATACATATCCACCGGACATTATCTCTCAGTGTTGCAGAGATGGAGAAAAACAAAATCATAACAAGAAATCAGTGTTATTATCAATTTCTGGCATCAACAGATAAACCCAACATTTTGTTTTTTTTAACAAATCATTGTCACTTACTTTTCTTCCGTTTGATTGTTTTCACATAAAAAGTTACAGATGCAATACGGATAATCAGACACAAAGTTGAATTATTTTCCTTACCCATTGTTTCGTCTGTCATATGAGTTTGTTATCAACTCCCTTTTTAGAATAGTTTTGTTCAGCAAAGACAAAAGATAAAATCAGCCAGACTGACAGTCTGCATTAGCTGTTCTATACACCACGCAATATGTTACTTTATGAACTTCTGACAGAAGAGAACAACAAAATGTATTATCAATGTGAAAAAAGAAGGGAGTACAATATTCACAAAGCAAAACTTCCCGATACATATGTTGGCAAAGTCAGGAGGCACTCAATAGACAACAAACGGGTCAGGGGGGCACATACAGGGAGGCACATAATCGCAAACCTGTACATCCACACACAGTAATGAGTATATAGTAAAACTGAAAAAAATATGAAACAGAAATACAACAAAAGTTCGGAGGATGTATAAGAGGAGACACAATTAAAATGAGGAGACTGAATTATGAGGAGTGTGCATAAAAATAAGATAAAATGAAGGGGTAAAAGGAACAACATGACCGTATAGCATGTACGTAAGAAAAGAAACATACATTTTCAATAGCTTCACCGAACTGTCATTATAATACTCAGGCGTTAATTTATTGAGTGTATTGAGCACCTGACAAAAATAGCTCCCCGAGGAACATCCTATCACAACGAGCAACACGGATCAGTTAAGAGTTCAAACTCGAATAGGATGACGATGTCATTAGGTAATCATCTTACGGTTGAAAGTAGATTGTATTGAAACAAAAACATTTTTTTTATAGAAAGGAATCTATTTATGATAAATGCATACATTTCCGAAAATGAGACACGAGTCTCCTTACAGTTTTTATGAACAACACTGACTAAATACGTTGTTACTAATTGTTATACTAGTTATCATGCATAATCATGCAGGCACATGTTTATATTTGAATGTGTCAAGGTGTTAACATGATATTTTTGGATGTGAACTAATTATTAATACAATCATGTAATATGGCTGTGACTGCTGTTTCTCAACCAACATACTCCGCGTATGAAATGTACCTTTTGCCACCAATTAACGTACTTTAATACACATGCTTTAAAGTGCAACAATAGCAATAGATGAATGAATTAATAATAGCTGATGTAACTTGTAGCAAACTACTTTTCTCAAGTAAATACAAAACAATCAACATGTATGATTGCATCCGTTCTCATCCCAAACAATTGTAACGACACGCTGATCTTCTAAATGTGTATTTATGTAACAGTCAATGATCTGGTACTGATGCGAATGATAAAAACAAATTTACCACAACTGGGATAGGAAACATTTGTGTTATTCAATTGATGGCATCGAGATAGTAGATGTAAGGAAAGGTCGGGCATAGGGAAGAAAAACAAATAGAATGTGTTTGTTTTATGAATAACTTCAATAAAATGCGGTCCGCCATATATAAGTTACACTCTTAAAGTGACAGCCACGGAAACAACACTATTACAAGAAAAATGTTTTTTACTGTAAAATGGATAGTTTGGCTTGTTGTCATACTCTCAAACTTAGATGAATCCTTTGGAATTGAAGAACCAATACAGTCATGCATGAATCAGTTTGAGTATCAACTAGGCGTTATACAGAAACTTGCCTGGTTGGATGGGCAAGTTCAATCACTTCTGGAATCGAATCGAGGTGAATATAATTGTCTATTTTCTTTACTGGTGACATTAGGAATAAAGTCATGATTATAAAGTATTCTTTTAATACTCATTTGCTATGTGATTGAAGAATATGTAAATTAATGTAACAAATGAATTCTAAGTAGTCAACGGAAACACCGAAACCGAGACGTTTCCGCGATAGTCAACTTAGTAACGTTAAGTTCATCATTCCATTCATCATCCGTTTTTTGACAAATCGGCTGTAACTGGCATTTGGTCATTTACAATATTATATGGCAAAGCCTCATAAATTATGTGTACCAATTAAAACGCAAGAATAACAGTCTATCACACGACAAATTCTGTGTAAGTTATATATTAAAATGAATACTTTGCAATTTTCCTTTCATAATAGAATTACAAATTAATACTGTTTATGTAAATAAGTTGGTATATATTATCATTTTTAAGGTATTTTTTCTGACAAAATGTTTCAGTTATAAATGTTGCAGTATTTAGGAGGCATTTATTCTTGTTTGACTTTATTCATGTTTAGTAATTATTAAAACATCAAAAAGTGTGTAGGACTATTAATTTTATCACAAGGACATCGGTTCGATACATTCGCAAGAAGTATATGTTGATGATCCATTGAAATCTTTACAATATTTACTTTTACTTGTATTGATGTTAATATGATATTAATCAGCTAAAAGTCAAATGGATATATCTTCGGGAATGGTGTGTTGTGCTACCTCATTCAAACATAAACGTATGCTCAGAACTTCTTTAGTTTAGGTCTTTTTAAAAATATTATGGTGACAAAGTAAAAACTTTATAAAACATGTATACATTTACAAGTAAACTTATGCCGTTTCTACATTTTGAAATATTTGTTTGATGGTTATTCATAATAACAGACACTTGATTTTTACCATAGTCAATTTCATGTACCCATAATAGATGATAAGTTATTGTTTTTATATTGATGTCTAACAGTTCATTCTTTATTCAAAGCAATACTCTGGTCACTTTTAATATCTTTAACAGCCATCTTGAACAATTATTACAATTGACTAGATTCTTACGACTGTGAAATAATAAATGTTAACTAAATATGGTGAAGCAAATGATTAAAGGTTTCACAAAGGTATGAAAGCTACGAGCAAGTTACATATACACTGAACAAACTTTCTAATTGGTCACTAGTGTTTTTATTCATATTTTCCAAGCCGTGAATAAAAAGCAAAAAACGGAAAACAATTATTATAGTAAACGTAATGTTTTTTTTTAAACTTTTCTGAAATAATTAATCCACTAGGACCCTGAGATGAAACTTACGACCTAACAACAACAACAATCCTAAAATTGAAAGTTATGAATCAGTAATATATGGTATGGTATCTTCAATAAAACCGGCGTGACCAATTAGAAATTTTGCTCAGTGTATATCAAGCATTGTATTATTGTATTCTATGTGACTGTCTATCGGTCTTTATATCACTTATTTCGAACCTCTGATATTTCGATATCTGAGTTTCCGCTATTTAAGGTTGAAACCTTGACCTACTTTGTTTTTGTTCAAGTTGCCACAAGTACTATGGTAAGCCTAACACGGGATCTGGAATCAGCCAAGCTATCAGCAAATGGTAGCACGTACATTCGATGGGGAAGAACGGTTTGTCCAGAAGCAGCAAGTTTGGTATACCAAGGATATGCAGCCGGTAGCCATCACTTACACGGAGGTAGTGGAGCGAACAGACTTTGTTTGACAAATGAACCATCATGGAATCACTTCACCGATACTATCATTGGGAACGAAGATATAATCTACGGCATGGAGTATGAGATACATGGTTTTGACACTTTGCAGCCCATGCTTAACCAAGATGTTCCGTGTTCCGTTTGCAGAGTCCCTCGTTCGGACATACTAATGATTCCCGGAACCAACATATGTCCCCTTAACTACAAAGTTGAGTATACGGGATATATTATGTCTGGTCATTACACGCAGGTGGGGCCGTCTGAATTCATTTGTGTTGACGATAAACCAGAAAGTCTCAACGGTGGAGCCGCTAGTAACGATGAGTCTTTATTGTACCTTGTTCAGGCGTCTTGTGGGTCTCTGAAATGCCCTCCGTATGTCCATGGGCGAGAAATTACTTGCGCCGTGTGTTCATATTCATTCACTAATTCCAATCATGCTGCGTTTAATTCCGGTGGTTAAACAAAATGATTTATCAATGTCAATGTTCAGTGATAGCTTAGTTGTTTTCGAAACAATCATATTCATAGGCCCAATTCTATAAGGCTTTCATTATCGATTTATCCATCATATTGGGTATAGGTGGGAAGGTTGTTTAAATAATATTTTCAAATATGACGGATGAATAGGTTGTTTACAACACGATAATGAAGGAAATAGCATATTCGAGTTATACGTTTGTCATCATAGTGTATACACATTTGGACTCTCTGTTATTAAAGTTAATGTACCTATTGTAACGTCCTCAAAAAGTTGTAAAAGTCGAAATTAGCTTATAGTCCCTTACTAATTTGAAACAATAAACGTCTACAATCGTAAATGAATTATTCGCTTATGTTGTATCGATAATTATATTTGATAATTTGAAATGTTTTCAGTGATTAACTTACTTTGTACACAAATAGATAGATTAGTACATGTTTATCAGTTGACCAGTGTCTGTGGTTATATAACCCAGCACCATAACTCACAGTGTCTGATTGCTTGTTTTTGCGCTGCGTCCCACAAATTTAACAACTGACTAGGCTGCATTCTTAGGCTGGTCTCCAAACTCAGTTTTATACATGTAACTCCTGATCCAGATGTTTTATATATTGATTGAATATTTTATTGTTTTGATCGCCTTTCATTTGTCATTATGTAATACTGCAAATACCAAATCTTCTCCTACTGCTAATACAATGTACTATCAATAAAAATAATGTGAACTTAAGTCTTGTTTTTATCTATATTGACAAAAAAGAAATGACGAAGAGTTGTGACTGGTACTGTATAAGTGGATAATATCGCGTGCGGAAATGTTTGCGAATAGCAGAAACTAGTTGGTTTATAATATATACACAGCGTAAAGTATGACTTCAAGTATTATCGGTCATGCAATGTTTTGGATGTGACTCTATGGGTAGCCAAATTCCAAATAGCGGCTACACGGTGTGCAGGAAATATACACTTCGGTGGAAGTTGAACTTTACGATGTGGAAACATTTCTACCACACAATCTTTACCACTTATACAGTATTTTTACTTGTAATGAAGTTTCATTCAATGAAATCTACGTCAGATGCTAATGAGGTGAAATAACTCGATATTATACCGAAACATACAAATATTCTATTTATTTCATGCTTCAGTTTTAACTCGTTAATTACATCAAATATCCCAGCTGAATACCGCAATAATTCAAACGACATCATGTATATGACGTCACTGTCACTTCGATAATTTCACTATGAATTACAGGATAATAATTCACCGTTATTCTGCGGTAAACTACAGAAAGCATGATATAAATCTGAGTCTTTACAGACACCGTAATGTAGTGTCCTTTCTATTAGAAGGGAAGGTTTCCATCCAGCATTTTCGGGGTTTAGGCAGGCATCTGGGAAGATTCAATTAGTTATCTGGTTAGCTACATCCTGAGTGGGATTCGAACCCGCAGCAATGAAGAACGAGTGCCCATAACTCTTCGGCCACGGAGGCCCCGACAAACTCTTGTCTTTCATCAGCAACGTGACGGTTTTGAATCTTGATTTTATAGTCATTGCATCCTTTGTGGGGCTTGGAATTACTAATTGGACAAATATGTGTCCAACTCAAAGTCGGAGTATCGCCCAAAGCACATGTATTTAAAAAAAAGAAGCTTGAATCGCTTTTGTTGCGAAATACATTACCGAAATATTCAATATTAAATATATGCCATTTGTTCTCGCTGGTGTGAACCTCGAGATTTAAATCGACAAGGCCAATGGATCTCTCAACTTCCTATCTGGAGATTGATGGTTCGAGCCGTAATGTGACAATTTGACTGGAAAAAAGCTCATCCGAAGTCGTTTGTACCGAACCTCCTACGCATATTGGGAAGTAGTCAGTTGCTTGTGGTAGATGTTTGTACTCGTTGTTAACACAGGAAAACTGGTAAGGTCAACTGGCCGCTGAACATGAATACAAATGCATACACATCCAACAGTACAAACATAGACATCTAATTATCAAATGTGCTGACACAACGTGACAAGTTCGCTTAGTTTTTACAGAGATATTTGCTACATCATCTGTTGATTTGATTCTTGTAGCTATGACATTTATAATGAATCCAACAATCAAAATAAATCGATGTAAACCTGGCAAAATCACGTTTACAGTTTCCAATCACTTTGTCTTAATCTAGGGAAGATCATAGAAGAAATAAAAAAATGCCGAAGTTTTTTTGACTAGTATAAATGGCACGCAATATTTTCCTTGTCGAAGCTTGATCGTCGTGTAGCTGGAATGAATAATTGACAGACGAAATCGCGAAGTGGACGATTTGCGTTTGTAATTTTGGGACTAAACTGATTTAACGATATTGTAGAAAGTGAGGATCAGCACAAATCACGAAGCGTAATTTGTGGTGCAATAGAGTCACGTTGAATGCAATGTCTTATTAAAACTATGGTCAGAAGTGTGTTTCGTTCTTCCGATGCCAGTGAGCACATGCGTGTGAAAGAAACGATGATTGTGGTTTAAATTCACATATTTTCCTTACGTTAATAATGAATAACAAGTAATTTATTGCTGATGATTGGTTATTTGTCTATTCAGTTTAGTTTAAAATCTCTTTAACATTAAATGTCACAAATCTCGAGCTCTGTTGGTGTATGTATAGAACCTACCATAGGTAGGCGTATTCGCCAGGCATCATGTCAGCTATATTCCGTATGGAACTTTACACTTGGGAGGCAAGAACTGATAAACGTGAAGGACAAATCAATGCTGGTAAATGTTATTAAATCGTAATTCACATGAATGATCTTGATCAATCAAACAGTACTGATGTTTTATACCATCTGCTAATGCAGTATAGGTTGTTCAAGAGCCAGACACAATAATGCTCAAATGTAGACCCAATAATTAAAAGAGTGTCGTTATATTATCAGTGTATAGTGATTACCCTTTCGTAATCAACGTGTTAATTTTAATATGCTGCAGCACAACATGGATTCATGTTGAATATTTATCCATAATTGAGTATTTTAGATTGAACATTGAGATTTAATTTAGGGTTTAATTGCCTTGAATGTGTTCATGGTCTTCGATAATATCCACTCAATGACAAAACCCATAATAGTATGTACGCATAAAGTACATTCCCGTTATACGTGCAGAAATTTGACTGGATTCGATAATTTAAGCTTTATTCAAACATTACGCTTTTTATTTCATAAGGGAGAATACTACGATAGGGAGTTTGGTTAACTTCACATAACGGTTACTCCCCTTCGCGATGAAAACATTCGAGCCGTACTCTGCACTACTTACGTTCTGGCCGCAGGTTGTTGATATATAAAATGACAATTACCGGATTGTATTCCTGTCATGACATTGACAATAGCCCATTAAAATGTTTGTATTTCATTTATCCGCTGTTTACGTGTCCTTTTGTTTATTAGAAACACAATTGCTTCTCGTTCTTTGATTATGTGTTGTTCATGTACATGCATATTATGCATCTCGTCTGCGGAAATTGAGACTCAGTCCCCGAAATAACCATTTAGTCCACTCTCTTCGGTATATGTTGCATGTTAGTTTTGATATAAAGGTTAGGAAACCAGCATGACTCGTTTATAATATGTTAAAAATAATATGTGCTGATCATTGCGATAGAAATGACGGTGGGGACTGCAGTATTTAAAGTGCATATTGGTGATGTGGCATGTTAGTTTTGTGATTTGGTGCCAATGCAATATTGCTTGGTATTTGAGTGTTGTTTCCTTATTGTGTTTTCTTACTTACGACAGATTCTCCTAATCTGTTGTTATTTAATATGTTTGCGAATAATTTTGAAGTTCGTGTATGTTACGACTCGATGATTCCCATCGAATTTAATTCATTGTGTGATAAATCAAAATTTGATCAGTTGGAAACTACAGTCGGACATTTACTCGTTTATTCAATCCTATCCGATCGGTAATATCCGAAATAAAAATAAGGTCCCGATGTATCTAATGCACGTCGAATGGAAATGGGCTGTTAGAACCCATGTCGTATTATTCGAAATAGAATTTGCGAGCCAATGAATTCAAATGAACAAGGACCCTCTGTATATTGTTATTCCGCATTTCGTCTTAGCAATTATGAAAGCAATTTTAGTCAGCAGAATACATATGATAATTTTTTAACATATGTATGCATACCATAAGGTAAGAAAATCTCAAATAATGGGTACCATACACCTTTAAATATCGGTGCTCTTAAAACTTTTCCAATACTTGTGTATATACACGGGTTTAGACTGTTCCCTATAAAGTGATAGTTGTCCATGAACGTAACCCTGTATCAGTGTAAATTGCTATTAAATGTATGTTACCAAGACTTAAAGTAAAATAAGACGTGTCGGCTATTTTAAAAGTCATACGTAATAATGAAAATATCACCTAATCCAAATAGTATATGTATAATTATAAGTTGTAATTATCTGTTGCGAAATCGATGTGTCGTACCGTAGCAGATTTCTGTTAAACACCACAGTATACCTAGCTCTATATAATGAATGAAAGGGTATCTTAAAAGGGTGTTTTCTTTTGACAGATTGAATCACACAGAAAGCACAGTACCAATTTTTGTAGCATTATTACTGATGTTACAGCTGACAGTAACACCGTTGTTACTGTTTTAGCTAATCTCCTGTATGTTATGTTGTTCTATAGAGTCAGTGTATTTTAGCTGACAATGAAAATGGTGTAGTTCTATTATTTCCTAAATAAGTCGGACTATAAAAATTTACAAATATAAAAACCTATATTATTTACGTAAATATGTCTGTGACTTTCACCTATTATCCTTCAGATTCTGCACATGAAAATGTATATGAATTCAAAAGACTTGATAAATTTGGTAAGTTTATTTTCGATATGACCCATGAAGATTTATACACATAGTTAGCAATATTACAGTGTGGAGAAGGTAATAATTAATAAGCATAATGTATAATCTATTACGATGAGAAGACATTTTAATAGCAACACATGTCATTTTCAAACAAAACACATATCATGAATAATGAAATACATATAGGTATAGGGACCATATTTTGCGTGTTCCAGATAAGAAGCATTCTTCCCTTTTACGTATGCAGTTAAACACTACCATCGCCAAATTGTATTAATTGTAATCAAGTTTTACTATGTTAAATGTCACACAAATAAAGAATAAAACATCAGGTCATATGTTAACCACACCAATATTTCATCTCGAGGCTATTCTATTACAGTAATATCTAATTCCCCTCTAAAAGCGCATTCGGTGTCACTTATCAGCTTGCATAATCGCTACATCCGGGTTTATCGCTTTCATCAGATGATGGCTGTTTGATATCGATAAAGCTTACAAAACAATATCTAGTGTATTCGAAAATACAAAACAATCCTGACAAAAATCGTTAAAAAGTATAAGGCTAGCATGAAAGATAATCCACATTAAAGCCAAAATTGCCATCGAAATTTACACATTTGAACACTTATATATCTATCCACGCTGTATCAACCTCTATTGGAAAATGTTTAAATTCAAATCTAAATGATTGTTTTAGCCGCTTCATAATTTAATGCGACAAAAATTGACCATAAAAATCCTTTACAAAAGCTGCAGAATCATAATATTTGCATCACCATACAGTATAGAAAGTTTGATCGTTGCGTTTGAGTAATACTGTAATATATTTGATTTATCACGGTTTAGAAACATATTCCCGTCTTAATGCAATTGGACGTAAGTCGGCCAACCGTGACAAGACAGGAGTCTACATCGTATGAAATGGATTGACACATTCAAAACCAATCTATACCAATTGACATGCAATTTAACACATTGATAGTTGATAATAATAAACTTTAACGATAAATTGAATCAAAAAGCAATTCATTTTTAAAATCATAGAAAAATCATGATATTTTTTCAAGTTTACAAGCATAACTGTTGCAATGTTTTTCACCTTTTGGAAAATATAATTTATTGGACCGTATACCTTGGAAAATTGGCGATTTTAGAGATTTTATGCAAAATGTTCTATTTGATAGAACGTGAAACTTTCGAATTAATGTTTGCATTGTAGGAACAAACGGCACAAGTGAGTCCTTTTCCGTCAACATACGGTGGACATGGAAGTGGACCACACGTTGCTGCAACGAAATAAAACAATGCTCCATTAATATTAGCACTTCCTGAGCGTGCTGTCTCTGGTTCGCCATCAACACAGAGAAATTCCGATTGAGCAACATGAGAGAAATGTCCGGACATGAGATAACCACTGTACTCTAATTTATAGTCACCATAACAGATGTTTCGACCAGGGATCATTATAACATCACTACGGGGAATCCTGCACACAGGGCAAGGAACGTCGTGGTCGAGAATGTTAGCGAAAGGTTGGGACTTTGTCTCGTACTCTGCTCCGTATAAATAGTTTGAAAGTTGATAGTCGTCCATAATATCATCCCAGACAGGTTCAGCAGGTAAGCACAGGCGATTAGCACCTGATCCAGAATCTTTGTAGTGACCACCAGCCGCAAGTCCCTTATAAACAATAATTGCCCCATCTGGACAGGTCGTGCGTCCCCATCGAACGTAGCTAGTTCCGTCCGCTGATAACTCTTTGATCACCAAAGATGTCCTTAGTTCTTGTATAGTTCCTTCGGCAACTGAAATGAAGTAACATTTGGGTATTATTCCAGTAATTTAGAGACGATGACAACTGTATCACACTGTGATACCTTGCCTCAGGTACGTGGCGTGATATCACATCCAGTCACACAAACCTGACATCCCAACCAGATAACCAACCCCCTATAATATAGAGTGTGATCAAGGGGTATCATATTACCCTTGTAAGCACATTCAAATATTCACAGCTGGGAATCGATTCCGCGATAGAATGAGCCCAAGAAGAATGTTCCTAAACTCAGACGCATGTCAGGTGGAACAAATCAAGATGTAATAAAATTGATAGACATTTAAGTGAGGCGCAGTGGTCGAGGGGTAGAGCGCCTGACTCCTAATCCGAAGGTCGCGCGTTCGTGACCCGCGATGAGCGGGGTTTGATCACGAACTTCACAATCTCTACATTTGGTTCGAGTACTGGTTGGTAGTCAGGAGGCAGTCAGTGAGAGAGATTAGTATGAGTTGTAAGAATGTGTTTGAAAATCGATGTAAAATAAATAAGTTTAAACTGTTCAGACATTCAATGGATGAGACTATACTTATTATTGCGACATGGAATAACCAACACTGTTATGATCACCATAATGTATCGGTTATGTTTCCACCTCTCATCAATTTTTAAATAACTGTATGCATTATTTTATCAGATTTTTATGCATATTCCAAAATACTTTGTTTCAAACAGTACATTCGTAGTTGGTAATCAAAGAAAGAACATTTGGTATATTATATATATTGATATATCACCTAACCGATTGAAATTATTATATTTAACTAACTAACTGTATAAAATCTATGTGGTTGGTTACCTTCCAATTTCTCTTTGAGATTATTGATCTCGTCAGCGTGTTCCGCCGCCTTTCCTTTTAATGCCACTAGGTCTTCAAGCACATTTAATTCATATTCAAAACGGTTGTAGCATATCCCCGAATCCAAAGCAAACACGTAATATTGGGAAATCAAGTTCACAACGACTACGACCAATGCTAACATGATTTCAAATGGCTAAAATCTCCGTAAAGCTAACGAGACAAGACGTGTGAACAAACAGATGTCGAAGAAACTTATGAACTGCTTGCAAAGATGTTGACGGTATACTGTATATTGACGCATACTGTAAAGGGTATGTGATAAATGTTCGTACCTATTGCAAGATACTGTAAACCTTGAAAATAGTTCGCGCTTTTAAGACAACGATTTTCGGTATTGGTGTATTTTCGTAATAATAAATGACCGCAAAATGGTATTCTTGATGTACAATACAAGTAGGTTGATGTCACTCCTGCGAATAGTAATAGCCACACAAATATCGGCGGTGTGAAAACCCCTAAATATGCGTGTCCCGGGCATTTGTAGGTTTACAGTACTTAACATATTGTGCGGATGAATGCTGTACTTGTAACGAATACACTTGTATGTTTTTTAACTCCAAACTGTAAGCTTATACCCAAAGAACGTTTGTATTACAAACGTAATTTGCTATCGACGCGTTTATGAACTAAGAGTAGCCTACTATTAGTCATCAGCATGAAAGTTGAGGATGTCACATCAATAGCATATGCGTAAAACCCAAATGTGTTCCGGACGAATGTAATGAGTTAAAATGACTTATTTCTTGCAAAATAAGTCAAATTCAAGACCGTAAAATAGTTTCGTTTTTCTGTTGTTTGATATTCAATACGTTCGTTTAATTCGATAAAATCAGTTGAGTTAATCATTAAGTATTTTTTATCGGAAGCAAGTGCACCATTCTGATTCATTTCTATTTGTTGTTGATTCCATGTTTGACGCCAGCCTAGGTTACTATATATATCGTCGATACGATTCATTCACAAAAACATCCCGCTTTCATTCATCAACATTGCACGCTCGCAGAAGTTACGAATTCGCTATTAATAGACAAAAAAGGAAATACCTTGTATTTGGACGCGATCGGCAGACGAGATGGAACAATATTCCGGAATAGGATTCTGACCATTATTTTACCGCACAAATATACTGTAGCAAATCGTTAAACAATAGCTGCAGTTACAATTAATCTCTATTGTATGTTTTAAAAACAATTAATTCCGTTGCGGACCTATTAACCATGTCCGTGATTCCATATTGTATTTCGAACTGTACGGAAATTGCCGAGATGTAGCGATTGAAGGTCGCGCTAGTAGTAAACATATGTGCTGAGAATGCATGGGATGCAATTCTCACTATTAAACCGCGATGAATGGCGATATCGAATGGAAACAGCAATACATAAGCTGACAACTTGGAAAATATTTTTCCAAGAGAATATGTTCGCTCTCGTCGTCCCGACACATACATGCATTCTGTGAATCGGAAGGAAATGACCGCGCTATGGCTATGAGCAGACTCTCCAAACTAAGATTAGTTTAAATGCTAGCTTAATTACGTAATGTTTGATTGTTGACCTGTAGTATAAGTCAAGCCATCACCAAAGTTATTGTACTGACGCTTCGATATCGGAGGGACTAGCTCAGTTGGCAGAGCGATAGACTATCAACAAGCATATCCGGGTTCGATTCCCAGTTTGGGCAGGCTATGGTCTTCAGTGACACAGGCTACGATAATGTCTTGCACATGTGGAGAAGTTTGCAGTACTGGTTGATAATTACTTCCAGGAAAACTGGTTAGGTCAATTGGCCGCTGTATATGTCTGTAAAAATGTTGAAAACCTGCGTAAAACCTGACCTAAAACTAAACAAAGATAGGTTTTATGGAAACATATATCTTTTCCGGCTAAACTCGTGATCAGGCAAATGCCTGGGTATCTGTTAGACATACCTGAACATGTGCCGACACTACTAGAATGCGGACACTACCATATTCAGCGTATTGTAAACAATTCCGTTTTTTAACTGGATGACAAGTAGGCAAAGTCATAATGTGAAACAAAAACATTGTTATCACTCTCAACCGGGTATAGCATGAGACGATACGGTCATCCCACGACACTATAGGTATCGCTAAACTACATGATGATACGATACATGTATATGCTTGTATTCAATTGCCAAAAAAGGAATGTTATTATAATTTTTACAGCCATTTGGTTTCCCAAATTTATTCCTAATTATCGAATTCTTTTCTTATCCCTAACGATTCCCTCACAGAATAACACCTTTCATGAGACACTCCCTCCTTTGATCGAGCGACGTTTATAATTCCTCCCATGCAATTTAACGGAAAACATCCTCCCAGGAACGACACCTCTTGATAACGATAAACGGCACTTGAAACAACTTTTTTCATCCGCCATTTTTTATTAATCTGAATACTTCTCTAGTACAATATAAACTATTGGTTACTCACACCCAATAAGAAGTCGTTTTACAAATGATAACAGTTCTATATAAAGTTTGTGCTGAATTAACGTGACTATTTTGTTGCAACATTCGACCATCTCAAATCGATATGCTGGGCTTATGTACTGATACATGATTGCGACTTCATATATCGGTACAGTATCGATATTCGATGTATCGACTCATCCCTAATTACATGTGGCTATGTAAAATCAAATCTCAACAGTGTAACGTTGGTGTCCACATACTGGTAAAATAGAACTAATTCTTCTGGCCTTTGACTGTACCACATTTTGGAGCCAAACTGCGTATGCGCAATGTGTTGTATACAATCACAACTTCCCATAACTTTTAGCGCAGGGATTTTTCTGACCCTAAAAGCAGATGCAATATGTTGGATGGTCTTTTCTATGTTTCCGGGTTATCTCCCTTGTGAGTATTGGTAAACAAACATGGCAATCATGAGGTATATATACCTAGTCAATACATTTCTATAATATATTTCTACTGACCAAGTATCAATCTGCTGGCATGGATGTATCTATAATGGAGATGAGACACTTAAATGATGCATCATGGTGCAAGCACTCCCGCATCCTCGGTACCCAGGCTATTCATCACATATATGATACCCTGGGCAAATTGGCTAGCGAAATTTCGTAATGCATGAATATTCATTAGCATTTATCGACCAATGAAATGGAAGATATCAATTATGAAGGCATATCACCTGTGAAGACCTTTCAGCAAATCCGGCATATTTGAAAGAAGCGATCTCATTGGATCGCTCTGAACCGCGATTTCATCTGCAACTCCTCGGCAATTTCCGTATCGCATTAGGTGTGTGTCATGCGGCCAATCAAGCGACTGGATTTTACCTCATTAATAATTCATGTGAACAAAATGTTTACAGTCAGTTTGCCCAGGATATCATGTGTTATGAATAGCCTGGGTACTGAGGATGGCACTCTCGATATTGTGAAAAATTGATGTAATGATCTGCCATGTTTATGCATTCAAAAAATAAAGGTAACATTTCAATATGTCCGAAATGTGTAGTGCCCGAAAACACATCTGACACATCGTTGGCAATAGTTTCAGTTTATTTCAAATGGTTCAAACATAACTCATAAAAACGGTGTCTTTTTAATATACCGCGTATATGTAATGTTTGTTTGAAAACCTGTCAAACTGGCAATCAAATAATTTAAAACAAGGTTCGTTTAAAAACAAGAAACGTTAAGACCGTGCGAGTACTCCCCTGCACACAAATCGTTTCAAAGTGAAGCCGGTAAACTAAAACCTGTCTTATCACTGGTCCAGTTTAAACTAGTCATAAATGCATGCTTTGAAATTAAAATTGCTTGTAAGTGAATCAGTCCATCTTTTATAATCTCTAGTTGACAAGTCTTTACGGAACACAAGACACTTCGACTGCCCCGGTCTATCTGCGCTTTCAGCGCTTTGATTATCAACTGTCATAATTTCGTCTATCATTGCGAGTTGCAATATGTACGTTTTATGGCGCAAATGTGAGTATTCTGGGCAATACAATTAACCCGAATGTAGTATATCTTACTATGTAATGAGAATATTTTAACAAACTGTTTGGAAATACAAAAATAGATCTACAAGAGGGCAGCAAAACACACACGACAACGCATAAACATAGGCGTATCTTTTTATATACATTTTTACGTCTCCGTGTGCTTTTATGGTGGCAGTCACTTTATATATTGCTTTCCCCCCTCGACTTCTTCATTTGTGTTTCAGCGTAGTAAATTATAACATTGAATAACTTAAACCAACATAGTGAATGATGACAAAATAAATATTTCTATAATTTTGAGATTATTTGTAAACGTGAAAAAAGCTGACGGTTGTAAATATTACCTTACTCCACGTACGTATATTTTTTGTATTCGTAATGCGTCAATCAGTCATTCGTGTTATTGATATTTTTCTGCTAATTATCATACATATCTACCGGACATTATTTCTCAATGTTGCAGAGATGGAGAAGTGAGATGCAATGGTTTGAAACAAAAACATAACAAGAAATCAGTGTTATTATCAATTTCTGGCATCAACAGATAAACCCAACATTTAGTTTTTTTTACAAATCATTGTCACTTATTTTTCTTCCGTTTGATTGTTTTCACATAAAAAGTTACAGATGCAATACGGATAATCAGACACAAAGTTGAATAATTTTCCTTACCCATTGTTTCGTCTATCATATGAGTTTGTTATCAACTCCCTTTTTAGAATAGTTTTGTTCAGCAAAGACAAAAGATAAAATCAGCCAGACTGACAGTCTGCATTAGCTGTTCTATACACCACGCAATATGTTACTTTATGACCTTCTGACAGAAGAGAACAACAAAATGTATTATCAATGTGAACAAAGAAGGGAGTGCAATATTCACAAAGCAAAACTTCCCGATACATGAGTAGGCAAAGACAGGAGGCACTCAATAGACAACAAACATGTCAGGGGGGTACATACAGGGAGGTACATAATCGCAAACCTGTACATCCACACACAGTAATGAGTATATAGTAAAACTGAACAAAATATGAAACAGAAATACATCAAAATTTCGGAAGATGTATAAGAGGAGACACAATTAAAATGATGAGACTGAATTATGAGGAGTGTGCATAAAAATAAGATAAAGGGAAGGGGTAAAAGGAACAACATGACCGTACATCATGTACGTAAGAAAAGAAATATACCATCTCAACAGCTTCACAGAACTAACATTATAATACTCAGGCGTTCATTTATTGAGTGTATTGAGCACCTGACAAATATAGCTCCCCGAGGAACATCCTATCACAACGAACAACACGGATCAGTTCAGAGTTCAAACTCGAATAGGATGACGATGTCATTAGGTAATCATCTTACGGTTGAAAGTAGATTGTATTGAAACAACACAATTGTTTTTGATAAAAAGGAATCGATCTTTGGTACATGCATACATTTCCGAAAATGAGACACGAGCCTCCTTACAGTTTTTATGAACAACACTGACTAAATACTTTGTTACTAATTGTTATACTAGTTATCATGCATAATCATGCAGGCACATGTTTATATTTGAATGTGTCAAGGTGTAAGCATGATATTTTGGGATGTGAACTAATTATTAATACAATCATGTAATATGGCTGTGACTGCTGTTTCTCAACCAACATACTGCGCGTATGAAATGTACCTTTTGCCATCAATTAACGTTCTTTAATACATATGCTTTAAAGTGCTACAATAGCAATAGATGAATGAATTAATAATAGCTGATGTAACTTGTAGCAAACTACTTTTCTCAAGTAAATACAAAACAATCAACATGTATGATTGCATCCCTTCTCATCCCAAACAATTGTAAAGACACGCTGTTCTTCTAAAGATGTATTTATTTAACAGTCAATGATCTGGTACTGATGCGAATGATAAAAACAAATTTACCACAACTGGGACAGAAAACTTTGTTTTATTCAATTGATGGCATCGAGATAGTAGATGTAAGGAAAGGTCGGGCATAGGGAAGAAAAACAAATATAATGTGTTTGTTTTATGAATAACTTCAATAAAATGCGGTCCGCCATACAAAAGTTACACTCTTAAAGTGACAGCCACGGAAACAACACTATTACAAGAAAAATGTTTTTTACTGTAAAATGGATAGTTTGGCTTGTTGTCATACTCTCAAACTTAGATGAATCCTTTGGAATTGAAGAACCAATACAGTCATGCATGAATCAGTTTGAGTATCAACTAGGCGTTATACAGAAACTTGCCTGGTTGGATGGGCAAGTTCAATCACTTCTGGAATCGAATCGAGGTGAATATAATTGTCTATTTTCTTTACTGGTGACATTAGGAATAAAGTCATGATTAGAAAGTATTCATGTAATACTCATATGCTATGTGATTGAAGAATATGTAAATTAATGTAACAAATGAATTTCTAAGTAGTCAACGGAAACACCGAAACCGAGACGTTTCCGCGATAGTCAACTTAGTAACGTTTAGTTCATCATTCCATTCATCATGGAATTTATACAAATTTATATAGTAAACTTTTTTCTTTAAGATACTGCTCCACCTGATCATACACAACCTTTTCAAATATCTTGGAAACAATACTAAGTATGGAAACAGGCCTATAATTTCCAACTTCAGTTTTATCACTCTTCTTGTAAAGGGGGATAACTCTTGCCGATTTCAAATCATCGGGAACAACACCTTGAATTAAAGATTAATTTATTATATGTGTAAGAGGGCACGCAATTATAGTAGCACTGTCCCTAACAAACCGGGATGGAATACCATCTAAACCTGTAGCTTTATTTACACTTAAATTATTCAAATATTTTAAGACTCTATTCTCAGATATGAGAGAAAAAGAATAACAATTTGGTAAGACACCCTTAGCACTGTAAAAGGCAGATACAAAACTCTGTCCAAATTTATGAAAAGGTAATGGTAGTTTCTCCACAAGTTTAGAGGCCACAGTGGTATAAAACATATTAAATTTTTCTGCTACATTCAACTTGTCAAAACAAATTTCACCATTTATTTTAAGACCAATATTATTATTATTACATGTTTTGCCTTTCTTAGATGGTAGTCCAAGTTCTTTTAGAGTTTTCCACAAAGATTTAGAATCAGTTTTATTTTCTTCCAACTGATCTGTAAAATAATTTTGTTTAGCATTTCTAACTAGATCTTGAGTTCTGTTTCTCAACTGTGTAAAACACTGAAAATTTGCCTCAGATTTATCTTTTTTATAGACATGAAAAGCTCTGTCACGCTCATTTATACTATGAAGAATATCAGCACTTATCCAGGGTTCTGTCCTTTGTTTTATTCTCATTTCTTTAACTGGGGCGATACTGTATATAAATTTCAGTCTGGTTTCAGAAGTGGTTATTCAACAGATACCTGTCTTATACACCTTACTGATGTTATAAGGTTTCAAATGGATAAGGGTAATTTTGTGGGCATGGTTCTTCTCGATCTCCAAAAAGCATTTGATACTGTTGACCACTCCATTCTTCTCATGAAAATGGAAGCGTTAGGCTTTGATCACGATATTATCGGATGGTTTACATCATATTTATCAAATAGACAACAGCTTGTGGGTGTTGACGGTATTTTTTCATCATCTTCCAATATTACATGTGGTGTTCCTCAAGGATCTATTTTAGGCCCTCTGCTATTTTTGATTTATGTAAATGATATGTCTGCGGTTGTCAAAAACAAACTTTTACTTTATGCAGATGATTCTGGTATACTTGTTGCAGATAAAAATAAGTCAATTATTGAAAAGGAGTTATCAGATGATCTTGAATTAGTTAGTCAATGGTTAGTTGATAACAAATTGTCTTTACACTTGGGTAAAACAGAGTCTATATTGTTTGGTTCAAAGCCCAAGTTAAGATCAGATCCCATTTTAAATATAAATTGTAATGGCACTGTCATAGAACAAACTTCATCAGTCAAATATCTAGGTGCTACTTTGGATCAAAACTTATCTTGTGAGTCCATGGCCCGTTCTGTTATAAAGAAAGCTAATGCTAGGTTAAAATTTCTTTATAGGAAACGTTTTTATCTAACACAACATACTAAAAAGCTTTTGGTTATGGCCCTTATTCAGTGTCATTTTGATTACTCCTGTTGTTTCTGGTATCATGGTATAGCCAAAATATGGAAAGATAAACTCCAAATAACACAGAACAAGTTAATACGTTTTGTCCTGAACTTAGAACAAAGATCACATATTGAAAATGAACATTTTAAATCCCTAAACTGGTTACCAGTGAATAAGAGAGTGGAACAAATAACCTTATGTCATGTTTTTAAAATAAAAAATGGTTTAGCCCCTGATTATATGGGAGAGAATTTTGTCCTCACAGATACTATTCATTCTCATAAAACGAGGTTTAGAGAAAATGGATCTTTTTCTGTCCCAAAAGTAAAAGGTTTTGGATTGAAGTCCTTCTCCTACCTAGGATGTAGTCTCTGGAACAGGCTACCTCCACTCATAAGAAATATCAATACACTCAGTGGGTTTAAAGTTGAAATTAAAAGACACTTTCTAAGTAATTAATTATTTTTATTTGATAATGCTATACAGGTGTATCTGTGTTTTTAAGTATTTTATGTTAAAGTTCCATGTAATTTCTTAAATCAACAGCAGTATTCTGAATTTATGCTCTTTTATAGTTTTTACTTCGCATTATAATTAGCTAGTCAATGTTATTTAAAATATAATTGTCTTTCAATTTTATTGTCTGTGATAAAATTGCTATGTTTTGCCTGTGATAGAAGTTTCATGCCTCTCTATGTCACACCATCCATGACAAGGACCACAATGGAAATAAGGGATATTTTCTCTTTTTTGTGTAATCCTTAGTACGGATGTGTGTGGCATGGTTTTTTATATTACTCATGTGTTTTATATTATAAATGAAACATATTTGTCTTAATTACCATGTATATATGTATCTTATGCTGAAATAAATCTATCTATCTATCTATCTATCTATCATCCGTTTTTGACAAATCGGCTGTAACTAGCATTTGGTCATTTACAATATTATATGGCAAAGCCTCATAAATTATTTGTACCAATTAAAACGCAAGAATAACAGTCTATCTCACGACAAATTCTGTGTAAGTTATATATTAAAATGAATACTTTGCAATTTTCCTTTCATAATAGAATTACAAATTAATACTGTTTATGTAAATAAGTTGGTATATATTATCATTTTTAAGGTATTTTTTCTGACAAAATGCTTCAGTTATAAATGTTGCAGTATTTAGGAGGCATTTATTCTTGTTTGACTTTATTCATGTTTAGTAATTATTAAAACATCAAATAGTGTGTAGGACTATTAATTTTATCACGAGGACATCGGTTCGATACATTCGCAAGAAGTATATGTTGATGATCCATTGAAATCTTTACAATATTTACTTTTACTTGTATTGATGTTAATATGATATTAATCATCTAAAAGTCAAATGGATATATCTTCGGGAATGGTGTGTTGTGCTACCTCATTCCAACATAATCGTATGTTCAGAACTTCTTTAGTTTAGGTCTTTTTAAAAATATTATGGTGACAAAGTAAAAACTTTATAAAACATGTATACATTTACAAGTAAACTAATGCCGTTTCTACATTTTGAAATAGTTGTTTGATGGTTATTCATAATAACAGACACTTGATTTTTACCATAGTCAATTTCAATTACCCATAATAGATCATAAGTTATTGTTTTTATATTGATGTCTATCAGTTCATTCTTTATTCAAAGCAATACTGTGGTCACTTTTAATATCTTTAACAGCCATCTTGAACAATTATTACAATTGACTAGATTCTTACGACTGTGAAATAATAAATGTTAACTAAATATGGTGAAGCAAATGATTAAAGGTTTCACAAAGGTATGACAGCTACGAGCAAGTTACATATACACTGAACAAACTTTCTAATTGGTCACTAGTGTTTTTATTCATATTTTCCAAGCCGTGAATAAAAAGCAAACAACGGAAAACAATTATTATAGTAAACGTAATGTTTTTTTTTAAACTTTTCTGAAATAATTAATCCACTAGGACCCTGAGATGAAACTTACGACCTAACAACAACAACAATCCTAAAATTGAAAGTTATGAATCAGGAATATATGGTATGATATCTTCAATAAAACCGGCGTGACCAATTAGAAATTTTGCTCAGTGTATATCAAGCATTGTATTAGCTAAATCTATGTGACTGTCTATCGGTCTTTATATCACTTATTTCGAACCTCTGATATTTCGATATCTGAGTTTCCGCTATTTAAGGTTGAAACCTAGACCTACTTTGTTTTTGTTCAAGTTGCCACAAGTACTATGGAAAGCCTAACACGGGATCTGGAATCAGCCAAGCTATCAGCAAATGGTAGCACGTACATTCGATGGGGAAGAACGGTTTGTCCAGAAGCAGCAAGTTTGGTATACCAAGGATATGCAGCCGGTGGCCATCACACACACGGAGGTAGTGGAGCGAACAGACTTTTTTTGACAAATAAACCATCATGGAATCACTTCACAGATACTCTCCTGGGTGGTGAAAGTCTAATCTACGGCATGGAGTATCAGACTAATGGTTTTGACACTTTGCAGCCCATGCTTAACCAAGATGTTCCGTGTTCCGTTTGCAGAGTCCCTCGTTCGGACATACTAATGATTCCCGGAACCAACATATGTCCCCTTAACTACAAAGTTGAGTATACGGGATATATTATGTCTGGTAATTACAAGCACGTGGGGCCGTCTGAATTCATTTGTGTTGACGATACACCAGAAAGTCTCAGCGGTGGAGCCGCTAATAACGGGGAGACATTGTTGTACCTTGTTCAGGCGTCTTGTGGGTCTCTGAAATGTCCTCCGTATGTCCATGGGCGAGAAATTACTTGCGCCGTGTGTTCTTATTCATTCACTAATTCCAATCATGCTGCGTTTAATTCCGCTGGTTAAACAAAATGAGTTATCAATGTCAATGTTCAGTGATAGCTTAGTTGTTTTCGAAACAATCATATTCATAGGCCCAATTCTATAAGGCTTTCATTATCGATTTATCCATCATATTGGGTATAGGTGGGAAGGTTGTTTAAATACTATTTTCAAATATGACGGATGAATAGGTTGTTTACAACACGATAATGAAGGAATAACATATTTGAGTTATACGTTTGTCATCACAGTGTCTGATTGGTTGTTTTTGAGCTGCGTCCCACAAATTTACAAAAAGTTGTAAAAGTCGAAATTAGCTTAAAGTCCCTTACTAATCTGAAACAATAAACGTCTACAATCGTAAATGAATTATTCGCTTATGTTGTATCTATAATTACATTTGATAATTTGAAATGTTTTCAGTGATTAACTTACTTTGTACACGAATAGATTAGTAAATGTTTATCAGTTGACCAGTGTCTGTGGTTATATAACCCAGCACCATAACTCAGTGTCTGATTGCTTGTTTTTGCGCTGCGTCCCACAAATTTAACAAATGACTATGCTGCATTCTTAGGCTGGTCTCCAAACTCAGTTTTATACATGTAACTCCTGATCCAGATGTTTTATATATTGATTGAATATTTTATTGTTTTGATCGCCTTTCATTTGTCATTATGTAATACTGCAAATACCAAATCTTCTCCTACTGCTAATAAAATGTACTACCAATAAAAATAATGTGAACTTAATTCTTGTTTTTATCTATATTGACAATTAAGAAATGACGAAGAGTTGTGATTGGTACTGTATAAGTGGATAATATCGCGTGAGGAAATGTTTGCGAATCGCCGAAATCAGTTGGCTTATATATACACATCGCAAAGTATGCCTCCAAGTATTATCGGTCATGCACTGTGTTGGATGTGACTCCATGGAGTGCTAAACTCCAAATAGCGGCTACACGGTGTGCAGGAAATATATACTTCGGTGGAAGTTAAACTTTACGATGTGGAAACATATCCACCACACAATCTTTACCACTTATACAGTATTTTTACTTGTAATGAAGTTTCAGATTATAAGACCGATTGAGCAGCGGACGGAATATGTTCATTATTATTTCATTCAATGAAATCTACGTCAGATGCTAATGAAGTAAAATAACTTGACATTATACGAAACATACACATATTCTATTTATTTCATGCTTCATGTTGACCCTTTTAATTTTAACTCATTAATTACATCAAATATCCCAGCTAAAACCGCACTATTTCAAATGACATAAATTATATGACGTAACTGTCACTTTGATAATTATACTGTAATTTTCAGGATTATGGTTCACCTTTATTCTGCGGTAAACTACGGACAGCATGAAATAAATGCGATTATTTTATTTTTTTGTTATTTGGCTTTAAACAGACAGGGTTATGTAGTGTCATTATTAGGGAGACCCTAAGTGCCCTATCTAGCATTTTCGGTTTTTAGGCGGGGATCTGGGAAGTATCCGTTAGCTAACTGGATAGCTACATCCTGAGTGGGATTCGAACCCGCACCGATGAAGAACGAGTGCCCATAACTACTCGGCCACAAAGGCCACGACATTATCATGTCGCTCATAAGCAACGTAACAGTTATGAATCTTGATTTAATAGTCAGTGCATCATTTATGATGACTTGGAATTATTGATTGCAGTAGAAACATTTTGGACAAATATGTTTCGAAATCAAAGACGGAGGTTCGTCCATAGCACATGGATTTAAAAAAAAAAGCTTGAATCGCGTTTTTTGCGAAACACATAATCGAAATCTTCCATATTAAATATAATTATACTCTTTGTTCTCGCTGGTGTGAACCTCGAGATTGAAATCGACAAGGCCAATTGAGCTCTCGACTTCCTATCTTGAGATTGAAGGTTCGAACCATTTGACAGGAAAAAATTTCATCCGAAGTCGTTTGTACCGAACCTCCGACGCATATTGGGAAGTAGTCAGTTGTTTGTGGTAGATTTTTGTACTCGTTGGTAACACAGGAAAACTGGTTAGGTCAACTGGCCGCTGCACATGAATACAGGCGTAAACATCCAACACTACAAACATAGACATCTAATTATCAAATGTGCTAACACATCGGGACAAGTTCTCTTAGTTTTTACAGAGATATTTGCTACATCATGATTCTTGTAGCTATGACATTTATAATGAATCCAACTATCGAAATAAATCGATGTAAACCTGGCAAAACCACTTTACAGTTTCCAATCACTTTGTCTTAATCTAGGGAAGAATATCGAAATACTAAACGGCGCAGTTCTTTTCACTAGTATAAATGGCAATATTTTCTTTGTCGAAGCTTGATCGGCGTACAGCTTGAATGACACATTGACAGACGAAATCGCGTATTGGACGATTTGCGTTCGTTACTATGGGACTTAATTGTTATAATGATAAAGTGGAAAATGAGGACCAGCACAAATAACGATCCGTAATTTGCAGTGCAATAGAGTCAGGTTGAATGCAATTTCTTATTGAAACTATGGTCAGAAGTATGTTTTCGTTCTCTCTATGCCAGTGAGCACATGCGTGTGACGGAAACGATGACTGTTGTTTAAATTTGCATATTTTGCCAACACGTTAATATTATGAATGAATAACAACTAATTCATTGTGGATGTTTGGTTATTTATCTATTCAGTTAAGTTTAAAATCTATTCGACACATTGAAAGTCAAAAATCTCGAGTTCTGCTGGTGTATGAATAGAACCTACTACAGGTGTTTGTACTACGGATCGTGTACTACGCATCATGTCAGCTATATTCCGTATGCCAGATGAATGAAAGAATTTAACACTTTGGATGCAAGAACTGATAAACGTGAAGGACAAAGCAATGCTGGTAAATGATATTAAATCGTAAATCCCATGAATGATCTTTATAATCAAACAGTACGGACGTTTTATACCATCTGCTAATGCACTAGAGGTTGTTCAAGAGCTTAGAACAGACAATATATGATACAATGTAGACGTAAGAAAAACTGCGTCTTATTATTATCGGTATATGGCGATCACCCTTTCGTAATCAACATGTCACCTTTAATATGCTGCAGCACAACATGAATTCATATTGAATGTTTATCCATAATTGTTTATTTTTTAATTAAAATTTGAGATTCAATGTAGGGTTTGATATTCATGCATGTGTTCATCGACTTCGATAACATCCACTCGAAGACAATGCTTATAATAGTTTGTTAAGTTAATTCCCAACATACGTGCAGAAATTTGACTGGTTTGGAATAAAGCTCTTGTCAAACATTAGCTGTTTATCTACTATGGGAGAAAACTGCAACAGGGAGTTTGGTAAACTTCACCAAGCGGTTATTCCGCTTGGCGACGAAAAGATTCCAGCTATACTCGGAACCACTGAAGTTCTTGCCTGCAGGTTGTTGTGCAATACAATGCCAATTACGGGACTATAATTTAATTTTAATTTTGTGTTGGGAATTTTAAAGCGAGCAGAAAGTGCACTGATTAATGCCTTGGATTTGTATGTATTCCTACTTCAGCTACAAGGTGACTTTTTTACCTTACTAACTTCCCAACAATTTATATGCCAACACTAACTCAAACAGAGTAGCTCCAAATACTAGTGTCCACTCCAGCCTATTGCTCTGTTATATTTAGTCGAAAAGTGGACATAGGAAAAAGGCTTATTTCGCCGACTCTATATCCCGTATTTAATTATGATAATAAATTAAATTATTTCATTATCATATTGTTCTATCAACACTTGCAGACCATGTGACACGTTTAAATCATATACAATGTTTTGTTTGATTGTGAATCTTAGCTAGTATCGACTATACTACTACTGTTCATTTTAATGAATGGAATTTCACGTAAATTATATACATGCATACGTTTGGTATACATGATGATCAGGTTTGAAGAATTCGAATAGATATATGAATCTTTATTTTGAAAGAGAAGGAATAAGATACTACAGGGAACGCCACATGCATAAGACAGTGCCTCCCCACACAGACCTCCGAGAAATACAATCCATAAAAACATAAGGCACTTGATGAGGTTGAAGGGTACACACGTTAGGGAACAGAGGCACAAGGAATGGCCTAGCAGAATTTAAGGAATAACTAGTAAAATCAAAAAAGACAAACCGTGAAGGGGGATTAATGGATGAAAAAGAGCACAGGACAAGTCAAGACAGCTGGCAACAATAGGTCGAAACTGGGCAGAAAATAACCTGGACACTATATAAAGTGAAAGAATTACACAGAGGAAAGGGAACTATAGCACACATTCAAAACACAAACAGAAATAATAACCACACAGCCAATTACAGCCTTCGAACTGTGACATATTATAGAATTGTAATGTTTTAAATATTTGGGTTTCAAGCGAAAAAGTCGAATCTTTGTTTATGGAATACCATTGGCATAAATACGAGTACATGTACAAGTAAAATATGTCCTGCCAATATTACCCTAAACAAACTTGACCCTTTTGGGTGGAAAGCGAAAGGTTTAATCAACAGATAATTCGCTATCCTTCGTTTCATTTTGATTTACATTTCTTTCTTACTGGTTGCGATGTATGTGTTATATGGTTCGATAAAGATGTAATTGTGATTAACTAGATTAAAATCTCGGGCCATATTGTTTTGTATATTTAAAGATGCTTTTAAACACAATTATATCGAAAAAGCACAGTGCATAACCCGATTTGTATTCCGCCGAGTGATGTGTCTTCGACAGAGGGAAGCGTTCCCGACGATGAATGTCTGAATTTACTATGAAAACAATACAAAGCGATATCGTTGCGGAATAAAACTGGTATCGTCCGTTTAAATTTGACATATAGAAAAAAATGCAAAAAATCGACCTCAACTGCTCGATTTTAATCCATTGTGATATAATTGAATAGTTTTACTCCTTATATCAAAACATATATCATTTACGAACAATGCTAGCAAGTTGCAAGTCTGTCGGTGTCTTAAACCGACGTTTGATCCTGCCAAAGGTGATGACGTTTACCGCAAAGGTATTTTGCAATGATAATGTTGTCGGCTGAGGAGAGACAAGTACGGATGACGTTTACGGCCGAGGAAAACACTTTATAAAAAGACGGATTTTTGCTTTTCTGATCATTTTTATACACGATAAAGCGTGTAATGTTAATAAGAATTAATGTTAATCACCAACAATTAATAAAAGGCATTCTTCGAGGCCATGCACGTTTGCGATTCATTGATATTCATTCTTGATAGACTTTGGTTTAACCAGAAATGTCATGAGTACTTAAGAAGTGATCGAATGTATGCATAGAATTTCTTTTAGATGTTAGCCCTATAATATCTGTAGTAGGTCGGTGTAATTTCAATAATTAATCTATATAGATATTTCGATATAATTACATCCACTATTTTATACATGTCAAAGTACAAACAAGAACTATCTTTAAAAAAGATGATCGGCGCAACTTGAAATATGCACATTTATTGCAATCTGAAGGTAAAAACTTGTTGTATAACATTAAAAAGTGCCTAAATATTACGACTGCCGGTCATTCAATATCGCTATACTACAGACACCCGAGACCTGTTAGGGGAGATCACTGCGTAGGAGACTGGATAAAATAACTCCGTAGTGTGTCATAGACACAATATAGTTCATCATTACTTATTGCGTAAGTCGTGAACGCACACATTCATGTTAATAAACTTGTTACATAGCGATTTATCTGATTAAAACAATATAAATGTTCGCGACAAGTACATCAAACCAAGAAAGTCTTCTTAATTCCAACACCGGACAATTCCCCGTGGTGATGACTAACAATACTACTTACTGGATAAATCTTTAAATACACTATACACAATGTTAACCAATCTGCGTCAAGCTTACAGATATTTTGTTGCTTAACGTAAGATTTGATTAGTTTACAAAACACTGATATGCAAATAGCAAAACCAGGTTAGTACGGCTAAGATAAACGGCGTAGACAGAATGATGTCTTCCGGTATGTTAAATGAAATAATGTTTAACATGTTGGAAAATAAATCAATTAACTCGGATCAATATATACTATAACTAGACATTTTATCTGGTATGGAAATTTATCACGATACTAATCTAGTTAACCACATAACAATCTAGTTAATTAAGTAATTATCTAGTTTGTTTACCGTTATAGCCACATACTTATCTAGTTAATTCTGTCGTTAACTGGTGACAGAAATATGCCACCATACTATATAGATTTGTGATTGGTGAGGCTGAAAACACTGATCTTGATGAAGACAATGTTTACCCACCCCAGAGAGTACTGCAACAGATTGGGAAAATAGTCAGATTTAACAAAGATAGAAAGAACTTTCCAAAAAAGTGGTGGTTTGAAAACACGAACATAACGGAGGATAACTGAAAATAATGGAGATAACCGAAAATTGCCGGAATGTAACGGAAATTACCATAAAATGCCGGAAAATAACGAATATTACCGAAAAATGACGGAATTGCATTTATAACCAGGGTTAGTGTGACTATCTTTTATTTAAAAGGGAGGTCACTCTGAAAAACTTAAATATTAGTCGGTAAGAGTGACTTCCCTTTATAATCAGGGGAAGTCGCTCTGATAAACTTAAATATGAGTCGGTAAGAGTGACTTCCCTTTATAATCAGGGGAAGTCACTCTGAAAAACTAAAATTTTAGTCGGTAAGAGTGACTTCCCTATATAATCAGGGGAAGTCATTCTGAAAATCTTTAATATTAGTTGGTAAGAGTGCTATCCCTTTAAAATCAGGGGAAGTCACTCTAAAAGACTTAAGTAATAGTCGGTAAGAGTGCCTTCCCTTTATAATCAGGAGAAGTCACTCGGAAAAACTTAAATATTAGTCGGTTAGAGTGACTTCCCTTTAAAATCAGGGGAAGTCACTCTGAAAATCTTAAATATTAGTCGGTAAGAGTGCCTTCCCTTTGAAATCAGGGGAAGTTACTCTGAACAACTTACATTATAATCGGTAAGAGTGACTTCCCTTAATAATCAGGGGAAGCTTGATTGATACGTGAACAAATACCCAAACCACGTCTTATACGATTGCTTAATAACTTTAAAACGGCTTTCACAGAAATAGATCTGACGATATTCAGGTGTATTTCTATCTCTTATATTTAAATTAGCATTAAATGTAATAGCGTTTCGGAGAAAAGCTGTAGTTGGAATTAAACAACTAGGTTTTAGATATTGCGTTAAAATCGACAGCTTAATGAAATAGATTTTAGCATAAGTATAATATCTAAGTTCAGGATTTTACGTCTTTACATTTAATGATTGTGCCCCAGGGGCATACGCAAACTACACAAAACCTTACTCTCACCTATAACAGTACACGTAACATAAACGTAGTTGTTAAGGCAAACAACATGTGTTCATCTGGTTTTCATACAGCTGTGTCATGTTTACAATAAAATGAATAAAGCCGCTAGATATCGTGATCAAAATGTGTTCGTTGCAAACATAATTACCGTTGCAATAGTTGTGTTCATTACTTTGCTTCGAAAGAAAAAATACAAAACAATGAACAACATATTTAGGCCTCTACAAAAATTTAACCAATCCGCGTCAATGTCACAAACGTTGTTCTGTTGGAGAGAACTATGTTCAGTGTATAACGTAAGATTTGATTGGTTAACACAACGCTGATATGTAAATAGCAAAGCCATGTTAGTACGGCAGCGCTAAAAAAGTATATTTTTGCAACTAAACTAGTTGTCCAGTTAAAGCAAACCAGCATACAAAATATGTAACCAGCAATTCATATGTCTTCATCCATTTCTAGCTCTCTATACTTCAGATACTGTTCTGCATTCCTATATACCTGGTGGTCAATGATTTTGACATCAATATCGAAGTCACGCTTGCAATAATTGCGCAGATATGTTTTCATCTTGATTCTGGAAAAAATGAAGATTTTATAAATAATTGCAATGTTGTTAATTTTGTATGCTGGTTTGCTTTAACTGGACAAGATGTTGAGTTGCAAAAGATACTTTTTTGACGTATATAAAATAGGGGATGTAATTATATCGAAATATCTAGATAAATCGATGAAAGTACACCGACCCACTACATGTATTATATGGAGAACATCTAGAAGAAAATATGGGCATACATTCGTTCACTTCTTAAGTACTCATGACATGTCTGGTTGAACCGAAAGACTATCAAAAATGAATATCAATGAATCGCACACGTGCATGGCCTCGAAGAATGCCTTTTATTAATCGTTGGTGATTAACATTAATTCTTGTTAACAGTCCACGCTTTATCGTGTATGAAAATGATCAGAAAAGCAAAAATCCGTCTTTTTATAAAGTGTTTTCCTCGGCCGTAAACGTCATCCGTACTTGTCTCTCCTAAGCCGACAACGTCATCATTGCTAAATACAGTCTGCGGTAAATGTCATCATATTTGTACATACCAGGTACACTTTGGCAGCATCAAACGTCGGTTTAAGAGCACTGACAGACTTGCAACTTGCTAGACTTGTTCGTAAAGGATATATGTTTTGATATTTGGAGTACAACTATTCAATTATATCACAAAACGATTAGAATCGAGCAGCTGATGGCGATGTTTTACATTTTTTTCTATATATCAAATTTAAACGGACGATACAAGCTTTATTCCGCAACGATATCGCTTTATATTGTTTTTTATTGTTTTTTATAGTAAATTCAGACATTCACCGTCGTTCAGACGATACAAGATCCTACTAAATTACTATCTATTGGTTAGAAAATGAACACCCCTACTCACCTGTCTGGAACGCTTCCCTCTGTCGAAGACGCATCACTCGGCGGAATACAAATCGGCTTATACACTGTGTAAAGACACATATTATGTCAATCTACAAAGGTATGCTTGGCTTGCCGGGCGACTCGTAATACCATTGACATATAAACCATGTCGGCGGTAATACATCGTAGCCTGATTTCTTAAATATCACACTTAAATTTGGTAACTATGCTAATAGTAAAATGGTCGTTTTTTACGCATGCTTCTACTTAATAAAAAGCAAATGCATAATTACATTGTTAATAAAATATCCAGATGTCAAATATAAGTCGAAATTGATAAACATTTAAAGTGAAATATATTAAAATCAATACTTCTATCGATCAGACTGTATTATTAGTTTTTGCCTACACGTGACATTGTATTTTGCATTATCTTAAACTGACAAGCAAAACTGTGAAATGCATAGATTGTTGAGTATTGAAAAGAACTTTATACAAAACATTGAATTTATCAAATGGTATTGTTTACGAATAATTTATACTCTTATTATGAAACTTCAACAATCACATATACAACTTGGAAAACAAAATTTATTATTAAATTTTAACAATCAGAGACCACGTGAGAAGAACAATACAGACATTATGTTGTCTTAGAGGTTCATTGCTATCGCAGGGATTATGAATATAGAACAAAGAGTAACTACATTTTTAATTAAAATGCGATGTATAGATTAACGCGTGTATGAAGACAAAAGCGAGAGAGATATATATGCAGGTTTTGATAACGCTTTGAGTGAAAGTTTTATAGACATAGAGACATTTAACGATACAAGGAGGCAGATAAAGGACAGTTTTATCAGGTACATTAATATCTTTACTTTTCTGAATTGCATGTGTACACTGACAACGTTTCTAATATGTCATCTCGTGTAAATGTTGCTAAATAAGGTTTTTCATTGAACCGCTACACATTGATACTATTCGTACATGTGTATTTTTGCGTTTTAAGCATTATGACACGGGGGTGACTTTCGGCAAATATGGTTAAGTTTTATTTTAGATTTAAACTTATTTATTTTACAACGATTGTGAAACAAGTACTTACAACTTATACTAATCACTCTTGATGACTGCTTCATGGCTACCAACCAGTACTCGCACCTGAAACGTAGGAATGAAGTTCGTGATCAAAACCCGCTCATCGCGGGGCTCGAACTCCCGATCTTCGGATCAGGAGTAAGGCGCTCTACCCTTCGACCACTGTGTCTCCCTTCGACCACTGTATCTCCCTTCGACCACTGTGTCTCCCTTCGACCACTGTGTCTCCCTTCGATCACTGTATCTCCCTTCGATCACTGTGTCTCCCTTCGACCACTGTGTCTCCCTTCGACCACTGTGTCTCCCTTCGACCACTGCGTCTCCCTTCGACCACTGTGTCTCCCTTCGACCACTGTGTCTCCCTTCGACCACTGCGTCCCCTTCGACCAATGTGTCTCCCTTCGACCACTGCGTCTCCCTTCGACCACTGTATCTCCCTTCGACCACTGTGTCTCCCTTCGACCACTGTATCTCCCTTCGACCACTGTGTCTCCCTTCAACCACTGCGCCTCCCTTCGACCACTGTGTCTCCCTTCGACCACTGTGTCTCCCTTCGACCACTGTGTCTCCCTTCCACCACTGTGTCTCCCTTCGACCACCGTGTCTCCCTTCGACCACTGTGTCTCTCTTCGACCACTGTGTCTCCCTTCGACCACTGTGTCTCCCTTCGACCACTGTGTCTCCCTTCGACCACTGTGTCTCCTTTCGACCACTGCACCTTGCTGTGAGTTAAGTTTAATCCCTCAGTTTGACAAATATTGCTTCATAACATTGACCAATCAGATTAAAACATTTGAGTGTATACTACAAGCCTACTCATTAATTGATTTTGCGTTGTCATCTTTTTTTTCAACTTATACAAGTTTAATTTCTTTAACATACAAAATGTGTGTAGATGTAGAGAACAGCGTATGGAAACATCTTCCTACCATTCAGGCTTTATGTTATCGGTGTGAACAGTGCAACCTCACCAGCTTAACCTCTCCAGGAGAAGCCAATTAAAACTGTTGTTTAGAGGCGGTCGCTCTAGAATGGTCAAGATGGTGATATTTTACTACTGTAACAGGGAAAATCGATAACATTGTTGACGAGAGGGCTTTGCTCAAGAGAGTTGCATTGTGATCCTGTATAAATATGTATTGGTTATTTGCCACTGCTATCAAGTGAATGTGAATATTGTGCATGCATAATTTATGTACAGTCATTTCCGTTGTACCATGTGACATTTTAAGTATTCAATATGTATTAAATTGGTTGGTGGCAATGATGTCTTATTCGGGCCATGTGTAGTAGAGTGTGTCGATATAATTGAAACTTGAAATTTACATATGATCTAACGTTAGTTGCACGTATTTGTATAACTTTCACTATCATATATCTCTAATGCGTCACATAATGTATGACTGTCTCAGCGTATACGCCATTTGAGCTAGTCCTTTAAGTTTAAACTTATTTAATTTACATCGTTTGTGAATAAGTTCTTACAACTTATACTAATCACCCTCGATGACTGCTTCCTGGCGACCAACCAGTGCTCGCGCCAGATTTAGGGATTGTGAAGGTCATGATCAAACCCCGCTCATGGCTGGGCTCGAACTCACGATCTTCGTATCCGGATTCAGGTGCTCTACCCCCCCACAACTGTACCTCCTTGAGCTAATCTTTAAATAAAACTAATAAATATCTAGATAGTAATGTTGTGGGTATTTTTCAATTACATGATCAATGCTCTAGATTTTTATTCAAAGAAGTTTGTCCCGGTCTAAGGGAAATGTGAAATTTGACTTGTCCGACATAGGAAGCTAGTTGTCCGAGAACATTGGTCCATTTAGTAACAAATACACATACACAACTAACTTCACTATCTTAAACTAATAATCGAATGTATGTGTTTGTGGGATTCGAAGGTTTGACTTACAACTGAACAATTACTGATGTTAGTTAGCTTTAAAAACAGACTTGTCCTGTACTAACTTAACTGTTGTTAGTCCGATTCAACATTAGACTAGTCTGGGACGTCGGGCTAGTGAATTAATAGAGCCCTGAGTCATGTCACTTCAATCTCTCAATCTGTTTTATTTTCATTAAATTACTACATTTCACACCTTTTAATTTGACATACAATAATAGTGTGATAATTTGTATTCATTTTTGAGTGGTTGAAAAAAAAACAGGAATTATTTTTAACTATTGAAAACCTTTGGTCGTGCAGTGGCAATTATATGTATATTGATGATGGATTTTGAATCTCAACATACGAATTCATATTGCTCTATAGTGAAAACCTTAATAAAAAGAACATCCATTGTTCTGAAGATAGTCGGTCTTATTTGCAAGCTGATCAGCTGATTGAGCTAAAATATTGGTAGAAAAGTGATCTAGTGAAAATATTGTCTTATTAATGAGGTGGATTTATTTTTGAGATGGGTATTAAGCGTGGTAAACTACATATACCAATGATGTACAAATCATTTGCAAAAAACATTGTCACCAAGGCAACTGTCTGCGGAAAAGTACGGGATTGACGGCATTTAATGAAGATGTTTTGAAATTATATTTCCTAACAACTCAACCACCTCCAATAAGACTTCTAGGCCTACTTCTATTTTGTAAGTAGCACTTCGACAATCGACTTAATTCGAGTTACCGAATGACATAGCAATAACACATGTCAACACGGTTATCAGCATTATACATGCGCGTGTATAAATTTGACATAGCTGTTTTTACCATTACTGGAAAGTGTCGAAATACAAAAACATAGTTTTAAACCCTTTTTATTTTAATGTAAAACTTGAAATTACAAACATGAAACAGTTTTGTGAAGCAGAAATCTCAGTAACATGATATTTGCATCATCATACAATAGAAACATGATATTTGCATCATCATACAATAGAAACATGATATTTGCATCATCATACAATAGAAACATGATATTTGCATCATCATACAATAGAAACATGATATTTGCATCATCATACAATAGAAACATGATATTTGCATCATCATACAATAGAAACATGATATTTGCATCATCATACAATAGAAACATGATATTTGCATCATCATACAATAGAAACATGATATTTGCATCATCATACAATAGAAACAAGATATTTGCATCATCATACAATAGAAACATGATATTTGCGTCATCATACAATAGAAACAAGATATTTGCATCATCATACAAAAGAAGGTTTGGTCTCAAACATGTGTTTGCACGCGAAGCATACCTTTGACAGATTTAGCACGGTTTGAATATATTTTCCCTTCTAAAATTCTACAGGAAGTCGGTCGTTTCACAGTGGCACTAAAGTTGGTATGTCGATATATATTGGTATAAATATCAATTCATAAAAAAAACATTTTTTAAGAAAAATGTAGTAACTCTCTCGGCTGTCCAAAGCTGAATGAATGTCAAACCCTGAGACACTAGCATGAGAAGCTCGTGCACAAGCACCTGCTAGCGCCACCTATTAGACATATTCGACACAAGGGGTATACTTTTCATTATTCATCCTATGCAAAGGGAGACAATCACACTGTATCAATGTAGCGATGTAGATAGTTTGAGCGCCATATCATTGCGCAATATTACGATCTGCCTTGTTATACAGTTTCTCTCAATATTAAATAAAAGCGTGTGTCTACTTTTTCATCATAATTCCAAATGTATCTATATTTGTAGATTTGCTTTAATTTTTTAAGTGTAGTATCATTGACCAAAGTACTTGAATAATGGAAACGTCATTTATCTGGCACTCTTACTGGCCATATCACTAATTTCAACCTGAATAATTTCAAGAGAAATAAACGGGTTTTCTTATCACACGCAGTCATCTGGTAGTTTTTGAAACATCCATACTAAATGCCGTACTTTCCGTACACGGTGGTCATGCTGATTGTGAATATCACCTAATTATTCGTACAGTATATTGTACCTTCAACATTTTACAGTCACTCAATGGAATCCGGTCTCAATGAGAAGGTCATTCTTAATGGCATGGTGCCTAATTCGTTGGGAAAAGGAGGACGAACGTCTCCAGCGCCCGACCGCAAGGAACAGACAAAAATGAATAATGGTATGTAAAATGAACGATAATTTTCGTCAAGCTCTTGAATAATATTTTTGCCGGGAGAACCTTTTACGTGAAGATTCGGATAATGTTAATGTTTATGTTTTAGTTAGTTTGTGTGTTTTATATCCAAACATATTTTAGACAATTCAGATAATTTAGATAAATTCAACTTTTACCGATTTAGCGGTCTCAAGGGTATGCAACGTTCACTTAAAGCGGTAATAACATTAATTATGTAATAAGTGGATGTAAAAAAACGTTTTACTAATCAGAGCAGAGATTAAAAAATGTTATATCACTTAAGCGTAATTTATAGTTCACTCCGCCTCTTCCTGTGTCTTACATCCAATGAGCATCCTCTTCCTGTGTCTTACATCCAATGAGCATCCTCTTCCTATGTCTAACATCCAATGAGCATCGAGACATTTTCAAATATTTGGCCAACTTATCCATTTATTATGGCATTTCGCGGAATATCTATTAAGTGATTTCATTAAGTACATCAGGTAAGTGATCTATATTGCGGTTTCCAAATATGGAAAACTAAGCCCCGCCTACCGAAAATGGGCTATTCCGTGTTGAAGAAAGGAATTCTGGAAGATTGAGTGAAAATAGTTCCAAAATCAAACAGAAAGAAACAAATTTCATATATGAATGAAATATTATGGTCAAAGACTAACAGTTACCACAAACACTACGGACTGACGGACATAACGTATCACAAATATAAGCGGACTTATATGGAACAATTTATGACTAATAAGTACATGTAAATACAGAATATTCAACTTTGAACCCGAGACAGGATTCTCTGCAACACATACAACCGTATTAGATACAGAATGTATTCAAGAATGTCGTTCAGTTCTAATTAACTAAATAAAAGGTTATTTTACACATGAAACACCAGTCTGAAATCAATTTTACAATTCAAACTATATTACTGTTTTTTTTCTTCATTTTACTACAATGACCGGAGACGGTCGCCCAGACCCCAGTCTTACCTGTCTGGTATAACGTAATCGTCTATTTCGATGTCTGCAATTTTCAGCCAATTGAAACAAATTTAAAACGTCGCTTTGGACCTCAAGCCTGCCAAATAATCGATCAGTGGGCTGGCTAATGTTTTGTTTTGAAATACATGAAACGTGCTGCCACAAAGAGGCGGAGTTAACTATAAGCGGGTTATAACTCACATATTAGAATTATTGAAAAAAATTGGTGTATATTCTAATATGATAGCTTTTAGTCAGTCTTGTAAAAGAAGTAAACCGCATAAAAACCTTATAAAGAAGACTATATAATAATATAATATTACTTTAGTGATTGTTAAAACGAACGTTTTCAACGTTATCCGACAAGTCTAGTTTGAAAACACAGTAAATAATTCTAAGATCAAACGCATTATAAAACAAACCAGGTAAATATTGTAATATATGTACTATCAACGCTTTATAGCCACTGTATACCAGAAATTTGGCTTTATATCGTATATATATGTACTTCCTGTTCTAATTTTAGATTTTAAGAAGCATACTGAGCTAGAGACTTCTGATATTGCAATGAGCGCATATACGCACCCGGCAGATTTGAATGATGGCAAGAAATTGGTTGCAAATGAGCAAATTAAACAGCTGTCAAGGCAGTCAATGGTCGTAAATGAAAACCGCACTCTTGAATTACACAGAATTGACCAGTCAAGCGACAGTGGATTGGTATTCCTACCCAGACTCGCTGGTTCCTCGTTTCGTACGTGTCACGATAACAAACATTCGTCCGGAAACGAAAACCAAGAAAATAAAGTCAACGACGAGAATGGGAATCAGCTTCGCCTTCCGGATATTCACGTTGTATGTAGCAGAACATCGCGACTTGCTCTACATCGTAGTATCACCGACTTACTTGATCCAGAGATGGAGATATTAAACAAGGTAATCAATATCGTCCGATACTATATCAAGAACTAGTACGTTTGACTATATTAATGTGGGGCCAGACATTCTAGTTGTATGTCCATGTTTGCATTAAAATATATACTTATTGATTTGACTCTGTTCAGTCATACGTGTACAGCTTCTCATGAGCCACAGTCTTCACGCATTTCCTTTGGCGTAGTTCTCAGTCATACCACCAGCCGTATTTTCCAATCACTTCACTAGCAGTCGTTTCCACTAACCCAAGTAGCCGTCATTCCCAGTCACTCCACCGGCCGTCGTCCCCATCAATCCACCAGCCATCATTCCCACTAACCCAGTAGCCGTCGTGCCCAGTCACTAAACCAGCCGACCTTCCAAGTCGCTCCACCAGCCGTCGTTCCCATTAACCCATGTAGCCGTCGTGCCCAGTCACTCCACCATCCGTCGTCCCCCCTAACACATGTAGCCTTCGTTCCCAGTCACTCCACCAGCCGACCTTCACAGTCGCTCCACCAGCCGTCGTTCCCAATCACTCCACCATCCGTCGTTCCAGGTAACACAACTAGCCGTACTTCCGAGGTTCTCTACGGCTAATGCTTTCCACCAACCGTAGTTCTCAGGTCATCCTCGAGCCGTAGTTCTCTGTCTCTCTACGAGTCAAAGTTGTCAGGTCATCCTCGAGCCGTAGTTCTCTGTCTCTCTACGAGTCAAAGTTGTCAGGTCATCCTCGAGCCGTAGTTCTCTGTCTCTCTACGAGTCAAAGGTCTCAGGTCATCCTCGGGCCATAGTTCTCTGTCTCTCTACGAATCAAAGTTGTCAGGTCATCATCGAGCCGTAGTTCTCTGTCTCTCTACGAGTCAAAGTTCTCAGGTTCTGCGCCAGCCATAGTTCTCTGTCTCTCTACGAGTCAAAGTTGTCAGATCATCCTCGAGCCGTAGTTCTCTGTCTCTCTACGAGTCAAAGTTGTCAGGTCATCCTCGAGCCGTAGTTCTCTGTCTCTCTACGAGTCAAAGTTGTCAGGTCATCCTCGAGCCGTAGTTCTCTGTCTCTCTACGAGTCAAAGTTGTCAGGTCATCCTCGAGCCGTAGTTCTCTGTCTCTCTACGAGTCAAAGTTGTCAGGTCATCCTCGAGCCGTAGTTCTCTGTCTCTCTACGAGTCAAAGTTGTCAGGTCATCCTCGAGCCGTAGTTCTCTGTCTCTCTACGAGTCAAAGTTGTCAGGTCATCCTCGAGCCGTAGTTCTCTGTCTCTCTACGAGTCAAAGTTGTCAGGTCATCCTCGAGCCGTAGTTCTCTGTGTCTCTACGAGTCAAAGTTGTCAGGTCATCCTCGAGCCGTAGTTCTCTGTCTCTCTACGAGTCAAAGTTGTCAGGTCATCCTCGAGCCGTAGTTCTCTGTCTCTCTACGAGTCAAAGTTGTCAGGTCATCCTCGAGCCGTAGTTCTCTGTCTCTCTACGAGTCAAAGTTGTCAGGTCATCCTCGAGCCGTAGTTCTCTGTCTCTCTACGAGTCAAAGTTGTCAGGTCATCCTCGAGCCGTAGTTCTCTGTCTCTCTACGAGTCAAAGTTCTCAGGTTCTGCGCCAGCCATAGTTCTCTGTCTCTCTACGAGTCAAAGTTATCAGGTTCTGCGCCAGCTATAGTTCTCTGTCTCTCTACGCGCCATAGTTCTCAGGTTCAGCGCCAGCTATAGTTCTCTGTCTTTCTATGCGCCATAGTTCTCAGGTTCTGCGCCAGCTATAGTTCTCTGTCTCTCTATGCGCCATAGTTCTCAGGTTCTGCGCCAGCTATAGTTCTCTGTCTCTCTATGCGCCATAGTTCTCAGGTTCTGCGCCAGCTATAGTTCTCTGTCTCTCTATGCGCCATAGTTCTCAGGTTGTGCGCCAGCTATAGTTCTCTGTCTCTCTACGCGCCATAGTTCTCAGGTTCTGCGCCAGCTATAGTTCTCTGTCTCTCTACGCGCCATAGTTCTCAGGTTCTGCGCCAGCTATAGTTCTCTGTCTCTCTACGCGCCATAGTTCTCAGGTTCTGCGCCAGCTATAGTTCTCTGTCTCTCTACGCGCCATAGTTCTCAGGTTCTGCGCCAGCTATAGTTCTCTGTCTCTCTACGCGCCATAGTTCTCAGGTTCTGCGCCAGCTATAGTTCTCTGTCTCTCTACGCGCCATAGTTCTCAGGTTCTGCGCCAGCTATAGTTCTCTGTCTCTCTACGCGCCATAGTTCTCAGGTTCTGCGCCAGCTATAGTTCTCTGTCTCTCTACGCGCCATAGTTCTCGGGTTCACCATGATTACCAATCGTTTAAACAAACACTTTCTGTGCATATTTTACTGCAATTGATTTGAAACGAATGTATTGTTGCCACTCATAAAAATGTTGCCCCCGTCCATTCATGGTGCTGATTGTGCATGGAGTATTGAAGCTCAAAATGAGCTGTTGACGAGATTGGTACCTTAGTTATACCGAAACCTCAGCAATTGACTTCAAGCAATTCCATATGAAGAGCTAAGTGTGATGCATAAGAGTATTGCAAATGCAATTAAGTTTGATCACTACATTCGACGTTATCTACAGCGCCATCTTAGATTATGTGAAAATGTGCGCGGTGAATTACAGATGCAGCGATTATTTGTATTTATTAAACGTTTTAAAACGTATTTTTCATTAATCTAATTTCGACTGTTATTCAATGATTTCGGAAGAAATTGCAAACATGAAATCGTTCAAAGCCATGATCTATGTACCAGCCCCGCCTGAGGCTGTTGGTACATGTGAAAGCACTATTACGTATATTATATACAACCTAAATACATTTTACATCTCATATTTAGTCGCACTTGATTGAAATGGTATTAGAAGTATAGTATTCAAACATCTCTCAGTTATGGTTGACTTCGGCCCATCCAATACACTGTATGTTTGCGATACTCTGACTCTCAAATCTTTGAGGTCGGTTGTTCGATACGTAAAATTTGTTCTGATATACCCGATACGTCGAACGAGGACAATGACACGGTAACAGACCTGCATGGCAAAACCCAAGCGTTTGAGTCTGCTGGACGAGTAGGCACCGAAGACAAACTTATAGTTAGTATCTCCACACTGAGCCAATATGTAGAGTAGTGTCCCCAAGATTTCTTTTCAGCTAATTACGGAATGTAGTCAAACTTATGATTTCGTTAAGATTTTTAAGTTTAAAGAAGCATTTTTTATCAATTCAGATAAAGCGGGGACCAAGGAAGAAAAGGAAAAAACGAAAGATACAAATGGTCCAAGACGATTCCTTGATCGATGATGTGTTTTGATCGGTTATTAACATGCCAACAGTATTCGGTGCAGTGACCTTGCTAATTATCTTGCTAAGAGCGCCATCACCCACACAGCACAGTGATACACGACAATATATACGTACAAAGTACGCCGTCACCCACACAACACATGAATACACGACAATATACAGTACAAACTGCTTCGTCACCCACAAAGCACAAGAATACACGACAATATACAGTACAAACTGTGCCGTCACCCACACAACACATGAATACACGACAATATACAGTACAAACTGCGTCGTCACCCACAAAGCACAAGAATACACGACAATATACAGTACAAACTGTGTCGTCACCCACAAAGCACAAGAATACACGACAATATACAGTACAAACTGCGTCGTCACACACAAAGCACAAGAATACACGACAATATACAGTACAAACTGTGCCGTCACCCACAAAGCACATGAATACACGACAATATACAGTACAAACTGTGCCGTCACCCACAAAGCACAAGAATACACGACAATATACAGTACAAACTGTACCGTCACCCACAAAGCACAAGAATACACGACAATATACAGTACAAACTGTGCCGTCACCCACAAAGCACAAGAATACACGACAGTATACATTACAAACTGTGCCGTCACCCACAAAGCACAAGAATACACGACAATATACAGTACAAACTGTGCCGTCACCCACAAAGCACATGAATACACGACAATATACAGTACAAACTGTGCCGTCACCCACAAAGCACAAGAATACACGCGACAATATACAATACAAACTGTGCCGTAACCCACACAGCACAAGAATACACGACAATATACAGTACAAACTGTGCCGTAACCCACACAGCACAAGAATACAAAACAATATACAGTACAAACTGTGCCGTAACCCACACAGCACAAGAATACACGACAATATACAGTACAAACTGTGCCGTAACCCACACAGCACAAGAATACAAAACAATATACAGTACAAACTGTGCCGTAACCCACACAGCACAAGAATACACGACAATATACAGTACAAACTGTGCCGTAACCCACACAGCACAAGAATACACGACAATATACAGTACAAACTGTGCCGTAACCCACACAGCACAAGAATACACGACAATATACAGTACAAACTGTGCCGTAACCCACACAGCACAAGAATACAAAACAATATACAGTACATAGCTCGCCGTCATCCACAAAGCATCAAGGGGACATGAACATAATTATACTATTCATATACAAAATGCACATCCACACCAAAGCAAAAGAGTTCCCTCCCCTTTTTTATATATTATTTATTAGAAGAAGTTCTTAATGACACTGCACAACTTCTTATTTCCACAGACCATTTTAGTATGGTACCAAACTATGTGACGTCTTTAAGACGCTGTACAATATTTATTATTTGTTAGATTAAACTTATTTACTTGACCATGATCGTGAAGCAAGTTAAAACTTATACTAATAATTGTCGATGAATGCTTCCTGGATTACTAACCAGTGCTCGCACATGACCAAGGTTTTGTGAAGATCGCGGTTCAACAACGTATACGTATGGATTAGGAAAGTCGACATTTCTTTTGAAGTTTATTGTATTATTTTGGTTCCAGTGCAGAACTTTAACGTATTGGTCGGTAGCTACAGGAAACTACATTTGAAGTTCAAATTTCGTGAATGTACTAATTTATCGGTGTCAGCAAAGACCTAAATACCAGGTGTCAGTATTTATGATGCTTATAAAGTAAGCACATTTTATAATTCACCCGATGCACGTATGAATGCCATCTTTTAATATTGTAGAAGACAATGAGGAAATAACATAAACAAAGTACGAAGTCATCATCTTCAGTGTTGTGTAAACCAATCAAATCTTATGTTAACCACCAAGGCAATTTCTCTTCAACCGAACAACGTTTATAACCTTAACGCGGAGTGGTTAACTTTTCAGTAAAGGGTACGTTACCTTACCGAAATCCACTGAATTTCGGCGAATCTTCCGAAATCCATTTTAGATCTGGAGTGACCAGCATTCGTAACATCTCGGCAAATTTTATGTTGCACTACAAATCTTAACCTTCAATTGCGCCGACCATCTTTTTATAAGATATTTCTTGTTTAGGAATACAATGTCTTAAACTTATTTTTGGAAATATTTACAACTTCATCATATTGTACATACACTAAACAATAGTACAGATCAAGCCAATTACTAAACACCACACATAAATAATTAGACACATATTAACTGAATCGATCGGTCATTATCGAGTGTGACCGCCGTATGTTTTGTATAACGTTTGCCTTCTTCCCAAATCGTGCCCACAGATAGCTAATCCAGTCCAGAACAGGCATCAGAAGATATTTACAGAATAGGTAAATATTCCCCAGAATTGTTTTCTTAATTTCATAATGTCAATGAAAAGTTGATACAAAGTCGTTATCCAGGCAAACGCCGGTCACACTCGATAATGACCGATTCAGTTAATCTGTGTCTATCTATTTCTAAGTGTGTTATAAATGAAGCCACACTTAAAACTTATTTATTTTAGGTACTCCGTGCTATCCTTCGATTTAACCAGATACACTATCTGAGGGTTTACTGTGCAGTATTCGTTCGAGTGTAAACATAAATGACAATGCTTCTCCATACAGACCTCCAGAAAAACAACAGTCCACAAATCATCAGGAATTTGAGAAGCTGCAAGGGTAAATACGCAAGGGAACAGGGGCAAAAGGAACGGCCTAAAACAAAAGCAATTAATTCGTGCAAACTGTTTTCGTCAGTGTGCCATTAACAAGCATATCTTAAGGTTGTTTATACCCACTAGCGCTGTAACTGTGCATTCATTTGATCAAAAACACTGGCATATATTTGTATAATGTACACTACAATATATGCAAATTTCCACATTAATCGTCCCATTATTAACATTATGTTTGGTCGACGAAAACGTATTAAACCAAACCTTTTAAGTCGATCGCAATCTTCACCAGTAAGTCGATGTCATCTTCATGGTGGAAACTTACCTAAATTACACGTAACCGTTTGAAATTTATTAAATATATGCACTACATTTTACGCGCGAACGATTTACTCGTATGCTTCTTGCGAATTCGTTAGATACGTCAAACAACCGTGTCAGTATCTTTACAATTCAATATATGTTATATGTATATATATATTATCTTGGACAAAAGTATTTCATACACGGGCGTTCCGTGGCGAGAAGCTACGGTGGCTGACTTCAAAGCACCTGTCCCTTACCGTGGCGAGTCCGAATCACACCCAGGACGTAAAATGTTGATGAGTGGAAACTATCCAGTTGGCTTCCGGGAGGTCGATGGTTCTACCCACGTGACCGTCTATACCCCACAAATTATTGCTAGAAGGTGCATACCTGGGATCTTTCCCCATCATAATATGACCCTGTCTGTGTATGTGACTTAAATTCCCATTGCAAAAATCATATACACCTTGGCCAACGTATATGATTGTGCATGTGATACCGTATTGCATTTGAAGGTCACATGCAAAAACTTGGTTCTTTAACTTAGTAGACAGCTTCATGAGATAATATAGGCGCCGCTGTTCGATTTATTTAATTGACGTCATTTACAGAAAACGTCACATGTGACGTCATCATGTACTGACGGTAATTATTGTTTGCCCCATATGGGAAAACGAAGTAAATATTGTTCCCTGCTTGCAACTAATGACATCACATGTTGCGTTTTCTTAAAATGACGTCACTGACAGAAGAGGTTGTACATCCCATAGCAGCGCTCATTTTATAACTTATGAATAATCTTATAATTATATTCACAATATCTACCTCCTTGTATTCAAAATTCATAATCCTTTCTTTTGCAAGATTCCGCTTTTTGTAGGCCTGTACTGGGCCATTTCGTATAATAGTTGTCAAGGAAGGAACGATACCCACTCTCCTCAAAATTTCATAGTTGATATATACGCGTCGACATCAAACCTACAAGAAGACATTTAGAAAAATAATATGCCTAATATAATGTTCGTGTTCATTGCCCATTCTGTTCGTGGCCAGTGGATTTTCTTAGCGTGTCCTGTAATGGATTCCCTCTCCCCATTGTCATGTCGTTCCATTTTCCTTAACTGTTTGGTTCTAATCGGCTAGGCAATTACTTATTGCCCTCTCTCATAGTTGTTTGCCCTTATACCTCCTCTACTGCTAGTCTTGTATATGCTGATGCTAGGATGAGAATGTTAAGGCATATACGTGTGAACGTGACGTTCTCTGAACCAACTTTAGCATTCCTTTAGTTCTATTCAACTCCTGGCACAATACATTAACATGAAGTTATTGTCAAAGAGAGAGAAAAAGATGCTACAGGGAACGCTACGTACATAAGACAGTGCCTCCCCACAGAGACCTCCGGGAAAACAACAATCCGTAAAACATAAGGCACTTGAGGAGGCTGAAGGGTACATACTTAAAGGAACAGAGGCGCAAGATATGACTATAACTTTATTTCCTCCTCATAATCGGAGAGTATAATACAAGATATTACAGTATATGCAATATATGGTAATTGCAGACTATCAAACATAGCAGCCAACATGAATAAAACACACACACACAATGGAACGCACGCAATACAATCACCTAAATAAGCTAGTACTAATAGTATCAAATGAAAATTAATTTTGAATGAAATATATATATATACACTCTACTTCATGCAGGATAGATCAATGCATAATATGAAGCGTCCTCAGTACGTCGATATGTACACTATGTTCGTACCAGTATCGGTAAGATAAAAGTACAATGTCTGATCTAAACACTTTTTTATGTCTTAGCGAAACGAAATTTTAGACAAAAACAAGTGATAAGCTGCGAAAAAAACATTATGACATAGCAACATGCTGAAAAACAGACAAGATGTATAAATGCAGAAGTGACAGGTACATTAATAAATTTATTTCTATCATTCGTAACCACAAGTCTCAGGATTTTAATAAATTCACATATTTGATTTTTAACTCAAACTAATATAATACGTCCCATAGTTTTTGTCGTCAGTGTTTATGGCAGAAGCACATTAAATCACATATATTTCATAATTTCTTATCTGTACAAACTGCCGTGACAAAATTTGTCCCACGGTTTTCAGAATAATGCTGCACCATGATTACAGTGTGGGCGAGTTCATTGCTTCATGCCAGATCCCAGAGCACTGGATGAGTTCACAAACACTTGACTGTACTGTAGACAATGTCGATCCCCTCGTGTTAGCGCGCGCACAGTGTTGAGTTTCGTAGGCTCATTGACAATATTCCGCATTAAGTCTTTCCTAACTGATTTAGCCGGAAACTGGCCATCCGATAGGAAAATCTCTACACCCAGACTCAGTAGAGCTCTGAGTGTTGAGTACACAATGCTGATAAATTATTATAATCACCGGCCCAGGTTAAACCCTCAGTAGAGGCTTTGCTACTGCAGTAAATCTAGGGGAACCAGTGCGCCCGATGTGGGGCTCGAACCCGCGACCTCCTAAACACTAGTACCGCGCTCTACCAACTGATCTAAACGGGCGGCCGTCCAACCCCATACCACTACGCTCCCCCTTCTAGCATTCGAGGCTCATCCACGAGGACCGTCAAACCCCTTGCCACCATTTTAGTTAATCAAGGGGAAAAGTTCACCCGATGTGGGGTTGAACCCACGACCCCCTAAACACTAGTACCGCCCTCTACCGACTGAGCTAACCGGGCGGCCGTCTAACCCCACACCACTACACTACTGACCGTTCTAAAGCGGTACACCTATCAACACCCAAGGTTATATTTGTGCCTAGTCTATTTCGCTTTTGTATTTGTTTACTTGTTTGATTTTATTTTCAAGTCTCATTGTAAGTTTATGGTAGTTATGCGCTTTATATGTGGCATTTCCTGCTTGACATATTTATTCTTTTGTAGAGCGAAATGTTCCATAATAAGGGCATCCGATAATGTCAATTCTTTATTTGCAGTCGAACTTGATCTAGGTGTGAATAATATGCGACGTCTATTGGCGTTAGCTTTAAATACTGATCCCTTGTTCTGTTGAAAATGAGTTCTTCCATGCATTCATATGCTAAGGGCTGATAATCGATGTGAAATTTGTTTACAAACAAAGATATATCGTCCTTTAGTCGACCTAAGTCTCCAACTCCTAAAACACAAACACTTCTGACGAATGCACCAGCGCATCTCCTGACCCAGACACCACTTGGTATTTTCCAGTTCTTGTACCTAGTAAACGTTGGCTTTCTTGGATATTCTTCCGGATCTCCTGCATAAAATTGTAAAGGTATGTAAAATATCATCAAAGAACTACGAACGTTCAACAAAATCAAATGCAAATTATGAACATAACACACTGCTTTTTGGACTTCTCTTATCGGCATGTCATCGCATTATCTGTTCTGGACTAGTACCTACGCATAGGGCTAACATCGTTAATCGCAGAACGATGTATTGAAGATTCGGTCAAGTCGCTGATAAATCGCTTCCAGTTTTGGGAAACGCGATACAATTGAAGACAAAATGTTTGACAAAACTAGCGCCGAAAAGTATTTTTGCTAATATTTACGTTCAACATGTTTAATTCGTCATTAGCTGTATCATTTCCACACGTGCTTGATGATAAAGTTCACATCAAAATTAAGTATGATTTTATTTTATCGTAAAATTACAATCCGACGAATTTAGGTGCGTAACATGGCGTGCAATGATTCTTTTAGAAGAATTAACCACATGTAAATAATAACATATTGATTCATATTGAATATTACAAAATTGATTCAGAAAAATATGATACAAAAAAATATTAATCCTGAATCAATTGTGCATACATAAACATTTTATTTACCAACGGCAATAACATTTTGTAATCTAAGGATAGGATAACCGATCTTCAAAAGAACGCATGAGACATATACTCCGTTCGACCAAACTATCGAATAAAACGCATTTACATAACACATTTTAATGAGGAATATTTTTTCACATTTTTGTTCATACATTGAATTAAATGTTTGCTTCTAACAGGATATTATTTGCCTTTTGGACACTGTATACAGAAAGCAGAACCCTGAATGGCGCTGATAAAAATGATACGGTTAAGGATGTCCTTATCTTTAACTAAGGAAACGAAAATAAGAATAAGGACAATCTAAGTGTCAACCTTAAGATGTTTCGTGAATACCACTACCCCTGACAAATAATACGTGTGTTTGTTACATTATACCAGTAAACAGGATGAAGGGATTACTTCAAAAGCGACATATCTCAGCATTACATAATGCCTACTGAATAGGAAAGGTAAATTAATGTTCAGTTTATTTTAAAGAAACCGTGTATACCTTAAGTTTGCATCACCTCATCCAGCAATTGTGCAACGTACAAAAGTGAACATGTCATTTCAGTCATAAATACAGAAAAGGAAACAACTGGATATAAGCAGCATTCCACACACCTAGCTCACTGATGTTCTTATCTGTATCCCATTGTAAACCATATTCAATGATGAGATTGAATACAATTTAGCAAAAGTATTAAACTTACCCAAGAAGGAACCAGGTATTTCCAGATGAGGATTGTGATTCAATGATGCAAAAAATATTTCATCCGGAATCTCTGTCTTACGCAACCATTGCAGGAAGTCCAGGCTTCGATTGTCATATAGTGCAAAGTGTACAAAGTCTCTGTTAACAGCAATATGAACGGACCCTTTTATTGGACGAATATTATGAGGAGGCTGTCCAGCTTTGATCCAGCGATATTGAAATGATCTGTTTGCTCTGAAAGCGGAAAACAAAATGTTAAGAGTATGTTGATGTCTCATTGTGCGTTGGGGGCGCATGTGCACTTTGTATACCAATATCGTACTTCTGATTTTTACAAAAGTTAAAACTATGATGAGACTTACTGAATCATTAAAGGCTAAAGCGGTCTGATATTTTCTTTTTCTCTTTTCTGATGGCTACATGTGTATATTTTATGTACATACTTTATATTCTAAAGAGCGCTTGCAAATCTTACATTTTTGTCTGACGTCAGGATCTATTTTAATAATGTTTGTAAATACATGTGTACTACGTCCTGGGTTAATTTACATTTTCTTTTAATCAAATCATGTCGCAATACAAATATGCCACTTACCTAATTAATGTTCCGTCAACAAGATTTGCACCTTTCATTGCCGTCAGTATCTTGACAATTTCTAAGTTGGACTTTAATGGGAATTCCTGTCCAGTAAGGTTAATGAAATATTTCCAATCTTTCTTGGCGAATAAATCTCTCATGCAAACAAGTTCCGCTTCTAGTACTGAAAACGTCCCCCATACAACATCGACACGTTGTTCTGACATAAAAATATTATCAAAACATGAAGTTATGGAATTAATGGTGTCTATATCGTCTTTTTGAGAGTTTGCATCCATATGAATACAATAGTAATTCTGTGGACGATATATTGCACGCAAAAGACGTTCTAATTGTTCTATTTCTTTATAAGCAACAATACTGTAGGCTATAGGAAAGTTTTGTTCAATTTCCGTGAACGGCGAGTCCAAATAACCCCGAGTATGTTTAAATGTTTCACAATTCTTTATCATATCTTGATATTGACTATTCGATGTTCTTGTTAAAGTTTTATCGTATAGGTTCACGGGCACTATTTTATTCAGGTCATAATCGAACAGAACTTGACACGAGTACCCTGTCACTGTTCTATTATTCCGATTTAACATCTCCTCTATCTTAGATGCTGATTCAATGAATTCGTATGTTGAATTCGTTAAGTCTATTATTGAGTCAGCGCTCCGGCAAGCGTTAACCATACGAGTTGCAGTGTCGGGCTGATGATTAGGCTCTATCTTCACCAGAATTATGTACGCAATTGTAGACATGACAAGAAGGCAAACGCAATATGCTGTTAGTCTGCCACTGCATTGTAAAATTGTATATTCGCTCGCTCTTCGTCTGCATGGTAGCATTGTGATTGCTGCTGTCTCTTTCATGCACTGTACTGCAATGTAACAAAACAGACTTGATACGAAAGATCGTTTGGAATTTCTCCCCAACCCCGATATACGCGAAATTAGTTACGCATTTTCGGTGTAGCTGTATAATATTAATGTTGACCTACATTTGGACCAATCAAATGTTCTATACGATGCGCGTTGTTTAAATTTGCAACAAATTAGTCGAATTGACATGTAATGGAAATAATGATATTGTCATATTCTGGAAAATATGTTTTAGAATCTCTAGAACCCCAATAAATGGCAAGAGTAATGTTGACATCCTAAATCCGGACGCACGCAAGCACGCTCAAACACTCGCAAGCACATACACCGAGACGCAGTTGCCGCGACATTGGCGAGCTCACCGCAACTGGTATCGAAAATATAAACAAGCTGACCAACCTAACTAAAACTCAGACAAACATTGAACAGTGTTACATGCTACAGAGACAAAACATCAACATAAAACATTAGAAGCAACATACTGAGTATAAAACAATTCCAACACGGTTGCACGATAGCCTAAAGTTACTTCATTGAACAAATGCCTTTAGTTCGATAGCAAAAGTTATTCCAGAGCAACAGTTAATGCTGACAAAGTCCCGAACACAATCCTAAAGGACTTTCTCATCGGTCATATCCTGTCATACCAAATATGGTCAGTCATAAAATATTTGGGACTGGTGTGCAGTTAATAAAGGCGCGAAAGTCTCTCAATATCTAAGTTATTAGAACTCTTAGTATAAATTCATTATGTCAGTATTATAACCCGATCTTATTTTTTTTTTATAATTTAACAAATAACTGATCATAACTGTTTCAAGATGTTGTGTTTGTCGGACAAGGTCTCGAACAGTCTGAGGTGCATAATATCTTATTGAATTAACGCATACGACGTCGGTATTCCGATTTCCGTGTTGTCCGGTGTGGATGGAACTTCAGAAAACCATCAGTGCCAGCGGTATATCATGATTCTAGACATGCTTCTAAAACCCAATCCTTGTAACATGTTCTTAATTTCAGTTAGCATTTTCAAAGAATAAACACATAATGTATTCAGTCGTATTATTCTGTATATTCGCACCAAAGTAACACATACGTTTCAACTCGAAACAATACAATTATAAATATAGCATAGTATGTACGACTAATAAACGTGTGCAGCTTTCTTAGATAAATATCAAGAATGATCTCCCTTGATTAGCGGCTTTGTTTAAGCCATTTCCTCTTTACGTTATATAATCGTGGGGGTATATAGAACAACAATGACTTGAACGTGGTATTAGAAATAAATAATACAATTTACGTTCATTTACCTCAATTACGAAAAGAGAGAGAATACGTAACTACATGTACATGGAAAGCCACATACATAAGACAATGCCTCCCCACGCAGATCTCCGGAAAAACAACAATCCACAAAACCTAAGGCACTAAAGGAGGTCAAACGGTACACATATTAAGGAACTGAGGCGCAAGGAATGGCCCTGCAGATTACAAGGAATAACTAGGAGAATCAAAGTGGACAGTAAGGGAAGGGGAGGTGGGAATTAATGGATAAACAGCTATACGTTCAGTGGAAACAAAAAATGTGTTGCTAATTTGTTACTTAAAGATAAATAATACATAAGTACGTTTGTTATCTCGATAGTATGTGAAAATGAATACTGGTATTGCCGGAGACTATTTATAGATGAAAATGTATAATATCAGACAATTAGCTTATAAGAACAGCAGTATTATTTTATTAAACTTTCGTAGTTTAAATATTTATACATGGCTTACAACCTAAAAAAGCACTTCTTACATGATAACCATTGACGTATGCGAATACTTAGTTCCAGCATCTACAATATTTACCTCCATTGTTCTTGACTGTCGGCCATTTTGATAGGCAAAACTGATAAGCCCTTATAGGAGTAATTTCCAAATATGTGAGAATTTGCATGTGACAACCACTTTTTCTTCAACTTACCAAATGCCCACATGGGCACAATGAACAAGTTAGGTTTTATATATCGTATTTGTTTATCATCGTTTACATTATATTCCCCATAAAATTAAAGGAAATGTGCCAATCAAAATGGCCGACATCAGAACAAGGGAGGTGAATATATTGTAGATGTAAGAACTATGTATAATTAAAAAGCAGGTTTTGGTAGTTATCATGATCATTCTATGAATACTGTGTAGATATGTAACAAATATCAAATCTCGTGCTTTTGTCCCTTATGTAGATTATATACAAGGTATTTTGTCTGAATAATTATAACATCTCTATTTCGATAAATATTAATGCATATATCGTGAATAGCATGTTCCACGTCAATATTGCCACCCAATACAATAGACCATACCAATATTTCATCACGAGGCTATGATATAAAGTCATATATTTCAATAAATATCTCCATATAAGCACTCTCGGTGTTAATTTACAGTTTGTAAAATCGCGACATAGGATTTATCAGATGTCATGCTGTGCACTCGGTGTTGGACACTGATAAAGCGTACAAAATTCCATCTAGTGTATTCGAAATTAAAACAGAACTGAACTAAATCTGACTAATCTCAACATAAATCGTTAAAAACTAAAAGGCTAACATGAAATATAATCCACATTACAACTACAAAGTGCCATCAAAAGCACACATTTTGAGGTCTGTGAAGTTGGCTGTTAGTTTTTAATTCAGATGTTCGTTCCCGAATACACAGCTATTAGTTGTTAGTTCAGACGTTTATTCGAAAAAAACATAGCCAGACGTTAGATGTGATTTGATGGAATGAATACACAGCTATTAGTTGTCAGTTCAGACTTTTTTTCGCATATGATGTAGCGAATGCACAGCTAGTAGTTGTTAGTTCAGATGTTTATTCGAAACAACATTCCCAGAAATTAGATGTGAATTCCGATATGATGTATCGAATACACAGCTATTAGTTGCGAGTGCAAATGTTTATTCGCATAATATTATGATGTAGCGAATACACAGCTAGTAGCTGTTAGTTCAGATGTTTATTCGAAAAAAACATTGCCAGAAGTTAGATGTGAATTCGGATATGATGTAGCGAATACACAACTATTAGTTGTTAGTTCAAATGTTTATTCGCATATGATGCGGCAAATACAAAGCCAGTAGTTGTTAGTTAAGGTGTTTATTCGAAGAAATATTGCCAGAAGTTAGATGTGAGTTCGGATATGATGTAGCGAATACACAGCTATTAGTTGTTAGTTCAAATATTTATTCGCCTACGATGAGGCGAATACAAAGCTAGTAATTGTTAGTTCATATGCTTATTCGAAAAATACATAGCTAGACGTTAGATGTGAGTTCGGATATGATGGAATGAATACACAGCTATTAGTTGTCTGTTCAAATGTTCATTTGCATATGGTGCGGCAAATACAAAGCTAGTAGTTGTTAGTTCAGGTGTTTATTCGAAAAAGGATTGCCAGAAGTTAGATGCGAGTTCGGATATGATGCATCGAATACACAGCTATTAGTTGTTAGTTCAAATGTTTATTCGCATATGATGCGGCGAATACACAGCTAGTAGTTGTTTGTTCAGATATTTATTCGAAAAAACATTGCCAGAAGTAAGATGTGAGTTCGGATATGATGTAGCGAATACACAGCTATAAGTTGTTAGTTCAAATGTTTATTCCCATATGATGCGGCAAATACACAGCTATTAAGTGTTAGTTCAGGTATTTATTCGAAAAAACATAGCCATCATATGCGAATAAACATTTGAACTAACAACTAATAGCTGTGTATTCGCTACATCATATCCGAACTCACATCTAACTTCTGGCAATGTGTTTTCGAATAAACATCTGAACCAACATCTACTAGCTGTGTGTTCGCTACTACATAATGTCACAGGGTCACTAGTGTCGGGCCTCATTGTCCAATACTTCCTATATATATATCATTCCATTTTTCATTTGCTTCATTAAATCATGTAACAGTATAACCATGTATCACACATAACCATTGGTACGGGCCTCACATCACACCATTTACATTAATGATGCACGGACTTGGTTTCCCGCCGTAACGAACCATTTTGCGCGCTTCTTCAGTCACACATTAAACTTCGCACTGGGAGGTTGTGAACGTCTATATTTGTGTATGTTCGTTGTCTATTTGCAGGTATAGCTGTTACTTTTCATTATTTTCCTCATTTTGTTTCTTCGTTATTTCATTTATTATCTTCTTGTCAAATGTTGCATTTATTGCTATCATGTAATTGAGTTACACATTAAACGTCGCATTGGGAGGTTGTGAAAGTCTACATTTGTGTATGTTCGTTGTCTATTTGCAGGCTGAAAAGCCCCTACTCGTCACCAGACTCAAGTCTATATTTGTCGTACAGGACAACCTGCGACAATAATATAATGCGAATAAACATCTGAACTCACAACTAATAACTGTGTATGCATTCCATCATATCCGAACTCACATCGACTTCTGGCTATGTTTTTCGAATAAACATCTGAACTAACAACTAAAAGCTGTGTATTCGCCGCATCAAATGCGAATAAATATCTGAAATAACAACTAATAGCTGTGTATTCATTCCATCATATCCGAACTCACATCTAACTTCTGGCTATGTTTTTCGAATAAACATCTGAGCTAACAACTAAAAGCTGTGTATTCGCCGCATCAAATGCGAATAAATATCTGAAATAACAACTAATAGCTGTGTATTCATTCCATCATATCCGAACTCACATCGAACTTCTGGCTATTTTTTTCGAATAAACATCTGAACTAACAACTAAAAGCTGTGTATTCGCCGCATCAAATGCGAATAAATATCTGAAATAACAACTAATAGCTGTGTATTCATTCCATCATATCCGAACTCACATCTAACTTCTGGCTATGTTTTTTCGAATAAATATCTGAATCAACAACTAATAGCGGTGTAATCGCCGCATCATATGCGAATAAACATTTGAACTAACAACTAATAACTGTGAATTCATTCGATCATATCCGAATTCACATCTAACTTCTGGCAATGTTTTTTCGAATAAACATCTGAACAAACAACTACTAGAGCTCTGTGTATTCGCCGCATCATATGCGAATAAACATTTGAACTAACAACTAATAGCTGTGAATTCATTCGATCATATCCGAATTCACATCTAACTTCTGGCAATGTTTTTTCGAATAAACATCTGAACAAACAACTACTAGCTGTGTATTCGCCGCATCATATGAGAATAAACATCTGAACTCACAACTAATATCTGTGTATTCGCTACATGATATCCGAATTCACATCTAACTTCTGGCAATGTTTTTGTCGAATAAACATCTGAACTAACAGCTACTAGCTGTGTATTCGTTACATCTTAATATTATGCGAATAAACATCTGAACTCGCAACTAATAGCTGTGCATTCCTTCCATCATATCCGAACTCAAATCTATGTTTTTTCGCATAAACATCTGAACTAACAACCACTAGCTGTATTTTGGCCTCATCATATGCGAATAAGCATCTGAATTAACAAATTATAGCTGTGTTTTCATTCCGTCATACCTAAACTCACATCTAACTTCTGGCTCTGTTTTTTTTCGAATAAAAAACTGAACTAACAACTAATAGCTGTTTATTTGGGAACGAACATTTGAATTAACAACTAACAGCTAATTTCACAGACCTCACAGTTTGAACACTTATATATCTGTGCACACCATCTGTACAACCAATCAATAACAACTGGCAAACAATTTAACACCATGATAGTTACAACAACAACAACAACAACAACAACATAGCAGATGAGAATAACGGGAAAACTTCGAGATTTATTTAGTACATAACTAACTATAACCAAGAATGGAAGCAAGAAGCAATGAATTATAAAAACACCACGATATTGTTCATTTAATTATATAACTATTAAAATGTTTTCACCTGATGGAAATATTATTTATTAGCCACTTTTACTATTTGTTCTATGTAATAAAGGGTGATACTTTTAAAATCAAGTTTGAATCAAGAAGATGTTTAGTTAGAATAAATAATATTACACTAACTGAAAGAGAGGAAATTGGAAAATACTGTCATAACTGTTAAAATATTCTAGTATTAAGATGAAATGTTAAAATTTACGTATGAAAATAATACCCTATATTATCTATTATATTTTGGAAATAAACTTGAATATAATCTACGATTACCAAGTGAACTCCTATTTAACAATGTTATCGTTATCATAAATTACGGAAGACGTTTCGTTAAATTTGATATCCATCTATCATTTTGAAATATAAAACTAAGTGTCAAATCGTTGTTAGGGACAAGCATTACTAGACCTACTTTTGATGGAGATATATGTTATATAAATTCGCAAAATTCAGTTGTAACTTCGATCAGTTTATTGTTAAACTGATAAAGAAGATTATAAGGAATGGTTAAAACCCTCACATAATAACTAAATAAATACTGATAAGATTTCAAATTATTTGATACATTGTCGCATCTGTTTTGACTGCATTGCTGGACGCTAATCTTTAAATACTAAATAAATTATATATGTTTTTTGTTATGTACGTAATGGTTAAATACTTTAACTTATCTTTATACTCATTGGGTACAGTCGTACTTTTGTTTGAGTTTTCTTGATAGATCTATTTCTATTTCTATTTGTTTTCAATTAATAGAAAAGTGTTGTATCCACATGTTACAATTGCATAAAACAGTGTTTTTCTGCATCTTACATGCAAAAAAGCCGAATAACAGCACATGATAATCCCCACATTTTGTATGAAACTTATAAACATAGTCTTAGAAAACCAGATTAAATCTTATATCAGGAAATATGTATGCCTCATTGAAGAGGAAGCGATAATATGTACTATAAAATATTAATCTATTGCTACCTTATGTGGCAATGAAAGGGTCTGAATGATTGCAGTTAAACGAATGTCCCTTACTGCAAATAATAAAATGTACACATACCATGTGCAAGACTTAAAGTTGAAGGATATAGTCAATTTAGAATAAAGACATGAACGTTTTCAATGTTCTCATTGGGTTACATAACCATCACATTCGTCACAGTGAATTAATATAAGAGCATGTAAAATGCTATCATAAATACTTTGTCATGAAACACATTCGTGGTAAATATGTAATATTTCTGACGTTGCATTTTATCCACATGGGTAAAATAAAAAAAATAAACTTACCACAATTAAATTCCTTACAACATTCAAGATCAAGACAAATTCACTTTAAACTGAACTAACAATATTTGCATCCATTCACGATTAATGCATGCTGTTGTTATCTTATCTTAAACGAACTGTAAACATTTAAACGAGTAGAGATTTATTTAATTATATGTTGTCATACAATGGTGTGGTCGGCGCGATTATATCAATATCTTTAATATTTGTTCGATTAGCTGGTACGTAGACAACGAAAATATGTTTAGGAACAAGAAGGTAACCTTGTACCAAGTGAACTCCTATTTAACAATGTTATCGTTATCATAAATTACGGAAGACGTTTCGTTAAATTTGATATCCATCTATCATTTTGAAATATAAAACTAAGTGTCAAATCGTTGTTAGGGACAAGCATTACTAGACCTACTTTTGATGGAGATATATGTTATATAAATTCGCAAAATTCAGTTGTAACTTCGATCAGTTTATTGTTAAACTGATAAAGAAGATTATAAGGAATGGTTAAAACCCTCACATAATAACTAAATAAATACTGATAAGATTTCAAATTATTTGATACATTGTCGCATCTGTTTTGACTGCATTGCTGGACGCTAATCTTTAAATACTAAATAAATTATATATGTTTTTTGTTATGTACGTAATGGTTAAATACTTTAACTTATCTTTATACTCATTGGGTACAGTCGTACTTTTGTTTGAGTTTTCTTGATAGATCTATTTCTATTTCTATTTGTTTATTTTAAATTCCATTTCCCTATCACTAGTATTCAAGATTTCCGGTTATTTCTACATTAGGTTATTGATACTTTAGTTACTGGGAGCAAGTTCAGTATAAGGCTGATTGTCCCTTCGTGTTGGATTATACACAGTGTGTCTGTTGTTATGTATAAAATGGTATAATGCTTTTCATGATTTGTTACTGCCTACTTAGTCAATTTATGTGTACGTGTGTTTGTTGTAAATCAATGACCAGAGAGCGATTAATTGACAGGTTAGTTAGCTGTTAAATCGATTTAAACCCGCAGTATTTTTACTAACAGTTCAAAGGCTTTAAATCGCTGTGTGGATATTATTTCCATTTATATTTTAGATGCATGTTAAATTCGCCTTTCCCCATTTGCAATCTTTTCACCTGATGTAGTGTTCATGTTATTTTCTTCCCCTTTTGCCCTATTGTCGCCAGCTATTGAGTTCCATCCATTAAATCCAAATGTCTGTCCTCCTAAATTCGCCTTAGTTGTCCTTTATGGACGGCACTGTTACCCTGTCCCCTTGCGTGTTTAACCTTGCACCTCCCCAATGTCCATTTTCACCTACGAATGTCGTACAACATCGCAAGACAAGCGACGAATTTACCCAAATTTTCGTCGTGAAACTGCATATTCCTGTCGTGGATCTATTGTGACCTATGTTCTAGGAAGAAATAGGAAATGTTACATTTACACGTTGGACTGGTGCTTTATGTTTTTGGGTGGATACACAGTTTGTGACAAAAACGCCACATTTAAATTATTATAGCATGAGTACAATTAATACAGTCGCTAGCTACTAAAATTTGGAACATAGCATAAACAAGAACAATACATTTAACGAGCATAAGATAATACGCATATAATAATCTTAAAAATGTATTTTTCGTCTCAGAATATTTCGTTTGGTCAAAATTGTCTGAACTAGTTTCACCACTCAATCAAAACTTGCTAATTTTAGTAAATCCTGCTGCAATTCATCGCCTAACTTGTTTATAATGCACCAATTATCACTACATTTTCTACACATTTTCTTTTTCATCTCTTTTTAAAGTCTTGTTATGCACCATGGCTTGCAATAATGACAGTGGGACAGATTGGAAAATAATTGTGGCAGTAGTGCACTGAGCCTCGTATCTGAGAAAAAACGCAATAAAGATGACGTCATGTTTTCACATTATGACGTCATGTTTTCACATTAATAGCAACATCTAGTTGAAACATTTCAGTAACAGATTTATGATTCTGCGGCAAGCAGAAGCTAAACATGAGCCGGTCCCTTTTCTTAAGGATAGGAATAACGTACATTAATTTATAAAGTCTAGTATTGTATCTGAAAACATAATTGCCGTATTAAATTTGTAAAACTCATAAATGTGTGTAGATCTATTCTTGATGACCATATTAAAAGTTCAGCACCCTAACAAAATGTCGTTTTGCAATAATTGTGTTTGGTAGTGAAATGTTAATAACTTCAGATGTATCATTTAGGCCAAAAATCTGAGAGAATGACACAATTATTATTGGGAATAGTTATTGGTTTCAAGATGTTCATTATAACTTCATGATTTTCCATTTTTTTCCAATGTTTGGTTAGGCTTAAACATATGTTTGTTTCAGGGTACCTACCGGATTTCGAATCCGGGTCGAGTTAAAAAACGAAAATATGCGCTAAACACCGCATCCTTCTATGTTCACAACTGGTTATCCGCTGTGATTAGACAAGCAACAATTAAAGGACATTTCTGTGATGAAATGCAGTTCAATATTGGGGTTTGATTCAGAAATAAGAAATGTTTATTAAAAAGGATAATCGGCATAAATGGAATGATGTATTGCTGAACGTTCACTAGACATTTGCTTGAAACAAAACACTAGAAGTTTTCAATTAATAGAAAAGTGTTGTATCCACATGTTACAATTGCATAAAACAGTGTTTTTCTGCATCTTACATGCAAAAAAGCCGAATAACAGCACATGATAATCCCCACATTTTGTATGAAACTTACAAACATAGTCTTAGAAAACCAGATTAAATCTTATATCAGGAAATATGTATGCCTCATTGAAGAGGAAGCGATAATACGTACTATAAAATATTAATCTATTGCTACCTTATGTGGCAATGAAAGGGTCTGAATGATTGCAGTTAAACGAATGTCCCTTACTGCAAATAATAAAATGTACACATACCATGTGCAAGACTTAAAGTTGAAGGATATAGTCAATTTAGAATAAAGACATGAACGTTTTCAATGTTCTCATTGGGTTACATAACCATCACATTCGTCACAGTGAATTAATATAAGAGCATGTAAAATGCTATCATAAATACTTTGTCATGAAACACATTCGTGGTAAATATGTAATATTTCTGCCGTTGCATTTTATCCACATGGGTAAAATAAAAAAAATAAACTTACCACAATTAAATTCCTTACAACATTCAAGATCAAGACAAATTCACTTTAAACTGAACTAACAATATTTGCATCCATTCACGATCAATGCATGCTGTTGTTATCTTATCTTAAACGAACTGTAATCATTTAAACGAGTAGAGATTTATTTAATTATATGTTGACATACAATGGTGTGGTCGGCGCGATTATATCAATATCTTTAAGTGCAGAAATGTGGTATTCGTGTTTTTAGACTGGGGCGTAAGCCCCATGTCTTTAGTAACCGTAATTGTTGAAACAGTCGTCGCAGAGTTAGACACATTTGATACCACTTTATGTATCACTGTGCATGACTTGCATACGACCAATTCGACCAATCAACATGTCGAATTGATCGTAACATCACTAACCGCCGTACTACTTTTCTTCGACTATGATAAATTTGCAAATTGTTCTGAAGGTAAAATAGATCTTCGTTTCCGAATCCATCGTGAGAATTTTATTTTAAAGTGAAATATCTGGTTCAAGAATTATTGTTGAATTATTGTTTAAGGGTTTGTGGTTAAAATCTCTTTGGTAAGAGCAGCTTTTGTGTACGTAAAATGAGAAACCGAATTGAATGAGGACTATTTTTTATCGGAAACAAGTCCTCCATTCGGATACATTTCTCATTGTCGTTGGCTCCATGTTTGACTCCAGAATAAAATTTGCCCCCTCCCGGAGGTTACGAATTAGCTATTTATAGACATCGAAGGAAATACCTTGTACCTTGACGCGCTCAGATTCTGACCATTATTTTTACTGCACATTGAATACTGCAGCAAATCGTTAAACAATAGCTGCAATTACTGTTAATATCTATTGTATGGTTTAAACACAATTCATCCGTCGCGGAATTATAAACCATGTACGTGATTCCGTATTGTTGGGAATGAGGTAGAGCAATCGGTTCACATCGGTTATAATCTGATTTCCGAACTGTACGGAAATTGCCGAGATATTGCGATTGAAGGTAGAGTTCAATTAAGGCCGCGCTAGAATTAAACATGTGTGCTGAGAACGCATGGGATGCAATTCTCACAATTAAACCTCGATGCAGTGAAATATCGAATGGAAACAGGAATTCATAAACTGACAACCATATCGAATTTCGTATTAACTTGGAACATATTTTTCTATGCGGATATTGTATCAACCTGTACCATGTCACTAGGTGACTATGTATCTATAATAGAGATGATACGATTAAATGATGCCTCATGATGCAAGCACACCCGATATTGTGAAAATTTGATGTATTGATCTGCAATGTTTATGCATACAAAAAGTAAAGGTAACCTTTCAACATGTCTGAAATGTGTATTGTCCGAAGGCAATGCAAGTTCTAGCACATCGTTGGCGATAGTTTTAGTTTGTTACAAATTGTTCAAACACAACCATAAAAACTGGTTGACAAGTCTTCACAGAACACAAGAAACTTCGTTTGCCCCAGTCTTTCTGCGCTTTCAGCGCTTTGATTGATAACAGGGCGAAGTCTGTAGGGCCGTGTGCTGATAAAAGTACTGAATATTTCAACAAAAAAGCGGCATAAAGGTGAGCATGTGTATGTCCAACATGCCTTCGTTTTTTTGCCAACCCTAAAAACGGTACGAAAATTGCGGAAAAATGTTTTCAGTTGATAGGGAAAGATGGAAGTTAGATGTAGCAGTATAGGCTACGAGTCGGTGACACGCGGTCAAAATCGAGATCATCTGGAGGGACTAGGGCAATATCGGGGTTATCAGATGGCGTAGGGTCAAACTTGTTTGTCAAATCTGTAAAATATACAACATGTGGATATTTTTTCAAATCATCAAAATGGCTATATTTCCAAAAACACATTCAACACATGTAAATCTAAACGGTAATGACAACAACATATTGATAGCATCCCTTTATCACTCTTGATGTGACCATATGCAAGTAAAATGTAATTTAAGGATAAGATTTTACTTAAGATGTTTCTGTAATATTGCCCTAGATACGATACTCTAACTACAAGCAGATTGATAAGCAACTTCAGCATCTAGTTGCCACATTGTATTCTTACTTTTTTATTATTTTTTCACGTAATCCCAGATCACAAAGGAACCTCGACAGAAAATATGCAGGTCCACGTCGAAAAGGTTGGGCCATTTCGTTCGAAAAAAAACATGTGGATGCCAAAAGTTTGGTGTAAATCTTGCGAATTCGTGAGAAATTTGTACGAAATCAATTAATTCGTACGAAATTCGCATGTTACTCAAAAGTTGCTCCTGTGTTACTCCTACGACTTTCGCACGAATGTATCACGCCAGTCTCACAACATGTTCACGTGATAATGAGCCACGACAGTCGCAGGTTTGCACGACACAATTGTCGTGGGTTTCATTGTAACCTAGGCTTATCTGATAATTTACGCACGCGTTTATCAGCCACAATAGATGTACGTCATCATATTCATGTGTTTAACTTCACAATCAATTTGGTGTAGGTTTAATTTCCGTATCTGCAGGTAGTTATATGTATCACTGTGTATGTTTTATATTTCTTGTTTAGATTCGTGAGCGTTATCGTATATAGATATAGAGAATTATTAATTTTGAATCTACCAGTCGATGAGCTATTGTCTACTTCCGTGTGTGCTTCGTTATTTTGATATTTTTGATCTCACTATCTGAACTTATTTCATGCATAATTTAACTTTCAATACTTATAATAGTAAAACTTTGTATATATCTTTGTACTCATATATGTATAATACATTGAATGACAGATATAAAGATAATAAACAACAGAAGATTATTTTTAACTTTCTACTGTGTTTGTTGTTAATACACCCCAATATACCAGCGGCGACGCGAGACTCGGCAACATGTATTTAACGTTGACAATTAATTATTATTAATTTGGGATGTCAAAGAATATTCGGATATTCGAATATTCGTTTGTTCGTCCGAATATTCGAATACTGATTTGGCATTCGAATAATCGATAAAATATATTTTTCATTATAAAAGCTTAATGCAAATGTACTAGTATTACATTTCATTGATGTATCGCGTAAGTGTTTATTGACATGTTATGGTGAATACTTGGGTGCAAGAGAGATATAACACTCAGGTGATGACACTTAGGCCCTGAAATTACTGGTAATCGTGGTGATTGAACAGTTATTTTTTTAAAAGGAATCATTATTAAATAAGAGGTCGAATGTTCAAATATTCGAATATTCGTTCGAATGGTTGACCGAGTATTCGAATACCAAAATTGCAATCTTTTGGCATCCCTTTTATTAATGGTACAGTCGTTCAAAAGCTATGGCTGTTGCAATGTTGAAATTGCGTGTACATGTTGCAGAAATTAAATTTGATAAAATGTTAACCACGGCGTTAAACCCGATGAAACAAACAAACAAACTACCAACCCTACTTTTTTGGGCATGAAACCTGAAACAAACATATGTTTAGCCTTAGGAGCCTTTCATGGATGTGTATAAACTGTTAACATTGGCACATGTACATATATATATACATGTAGACGCTAAACAGAATAGATTAGTAATGCACCAACAATATTTTTCCCGTTGCATATTGCGTAATTACTTAAATAAGTGTTAATGGTGTTCTTTTGGATCAAAGTAAGTACAAACAAGTACAGTATTCAGATGGTACACTATAGTGTATGTACTATCCCTTACTGAAAGTCAGTCATTCGGCTATCTATGCAAGTGACCCATCTGGAAGAAATTAACGCATTTACAGTAAAACCTCACTTTATTTTATTTTCTATTTATTGATATATAGAGCTATTTCATTTATTTATTTATCAATTCGATTCATTTGAATTATTTGATTTGATTGTACTACAACATGTATGATCCTTGCTAATATGTTATCTTATATTATCAATGATGTCCTGTGATTATTTTTTAAAACTGTTTTCATCTTTTTATAGACAAAATATACTTATTTTTAGTAGTCGTATGCATATGATTTATCTTATTAACTTATTTCGGGCACTTGTCTTAGTTGTAAATACATGCTGTATACTATAAAGTATTGTGCTGTGTTTATATGTAACTATGTTACCATTTCATATAGTTTATTTTATGTTCCATTATTGTCATTATGTAGTCGGTCAATAGCTATGCATAGCTAATGTTTTAAAATGTTTGTATCAATGCCGACCTAAAATAAATATTTGTATCTTGTATCTGGTACATTACTTTATTCTACATATCTAATTAGTACAAAGATGCTTTCCTTAACAAGAAATATTACAAAATGAGATGTGAAATGTTAAATGTTTCATTTACCTGTCATTTTTGTACGACTAACGTTTTTCAGGAAGGAAGTTTTTATAGTAAATATGTCATAACCGTTTGTTTAAAACCGGTAAAGATTTGTTGAATTTTAATGTCTTATCCGCATTATAGTACATATTGCATTATAGTTTCATTTGCCTTTGGAGAAATGTCCATTACGGGTGGAATACCTTAAGGGAGAAACGGAAGGACACTAAATATGCCTTCCCAAATATTAACAGCGTCCTTATCCCTGTGTACATCAAAGTTAGTTGTATTTACATGTACAGTACAACATCAATAAAGTCGAACACAATTAGGACGCTTGAAAAATGGTCTTATTTTTGAGGTGGTCTTAATAGTGAGGTTGAATAAACAGCAAATAGTGAAAATGGACTTATATAAGGTGGTCTTTTTATTGAGGAGATCTTAAAGTTAGGTTTTACTGTGTACCATATTCATGTGATTCAAAAAAGAAACAACCCTGTATTGAAAGATGTCAATTGATAGAACTATTGTGTATCACTGTATATTTTTTGTTTAAGATGACATTTGTATGGTAGATAGACGTAATGTAAGTAAGCGATATCAATCTTGACTGGTTCTGTGTGTATAAACTGAATGAGTGGACAGATATTTCCCATGGATTATAATGGTTTTGTGATATGTAGTATGCAGTGTGTTTACTGACATTCCGATAAATACTCAGTGTTAGAGCTCTACTTTTTGACTACATAATAATTAGTGAATTTGTTTTTCAAATAAATCAACCGATAGTTTCAGTTTCTTCCTTTATAGTTTGATTGTTTCAGCACATTCGTATCCTAACACCGTTTTGTGTATAAACCTTTTTATATTATAGTTTAATTCGTTTTGATTTAAAATACATACATAACATATAAGAGATAAAGCATATACATGTATATAATCATAATATACGTGACAGGTGTTTAGATATATACTATTTGTTTCTATATCCAGTATAGTACAAACACCGTTATAAATGAAATGTAACGATATGACAAAAAAGTTTGTAATACTATGTAAAAAAGATAGGATCAGGCTAGTCCCGCATACGTGTCTCTGTACTCCGAATCGTACACTCGTCTTCGTAACAGGGCCACGCTCAAGCCTATAGTAAAAACCTGCGATTTTGCCGCATGATTTTAACGGCACTATTCTGGCGTATTTATTATCGACCGAGCAGACGTATGAGAGTACGGAAAAACTGTAGCAATATTTCACGAGTAGAAGCACACAAAATCGAATTTCTAGCGCATCTGAGTGCCTCACAATCACTTCGACAAGAAGACAGGGGTCAGATTGTTATGAATGCAAACATTGTCGCTAATGGGGCCGTCACACCATAACGTTCTGGTCAGCGTTCTATGAACGTTCTAAGAATGTTTAATCGTTCAATTTTTGAGCGTTCTAGGGTGAGGTGGACACATCTGGCGTGTGACTAAGTGTGACTAAAGCATGAGGAGCGTGTACCAGCGACCAAGTAAGACACCCCTGAACACTATAAGCGTGTGCTGACGTGTCACTGGCGCGCGACGAACGATTAGTCAACGTTAGACGAGCGTGTTGAGCGTGTGACTAACTTGTGACTAACGACAGACTAGCGTGTTGCTGGCGTGTGGGTTTCATGTACGCTAAGGGTCCGCTCAGTGGTCGTTGACAGGTCGCCAGTGAGTCGTTTACTTCAAATCAAAGATTGTGAACGATTAATAACAACCAAGTAACGCTTGGGTAACGACTGACTAACAATAGCCGAACGCGTGCAAGCGTTCCACGAACGTTCTCCAGCGTTCTCCAGCGTTTAAAGTTAAACGTTGAAGAACGCTGGTCTCCATGAGAACTTTTGTGCATGTTCAAAACATTATTTTCGGACCAGCGTTCTCCACCGATCACCGCCGATCACCTAAGATTATCAGCGTTCACCAGTGTTCACACAACGCTCTTCTGGCGCTATATCAGCGACCACGGACGATTACCAACGTTTCATCAAACGTCATAGAACGCTGACCAGAACGTTATGGTGTGACGGTCCCATAAGATATCTGTCAATCAAACGTAACTCCGCCCACGGTGCGCAAGTAAACTATCTACCTTTCAAACTGGATGTTGACATTCGACCTCCCGCTAATTTCGCCCGTAAACGTAGCAATACAAGATGGATTTTAACGTTGAATCAACTTTTGATCGAATTTGTGATAGATATCACTTTCAGTATTAGCTCAAGAAGGAGCAAATAATAGTAATATCGACGGTGATCTGGGTAGGGTAATAACCAAGTGCGCACCGCCTCCATAGCAACTCTCCCATCTTCTTATTTAACAGGTGCTCGAAGTAGTGTAAAATGGATAGGAGCAATCTTCGCTTTAGCGATTTCTTGGTCCTAAGCGATTCCTTGCTCCTTGATAGGAGTAAGCACCGCTTTAGCGATTCCTTGCTCCTTGTGGATGGATAGGCAAACCTTAGATCAAGTATACATGTCAAATGCGTGGAAAACTGACATATTTATCTTTTGATAAGATCCATCGGATCAATCGATCCAGAACAAAAAAAACAGGGGAAGTAACTGCCGCGAAACTAGTCGTTATTGTCGCTACAGTTAAGTACCTTGCTCATTGCATGAGCGCAATATAAAACGCGTTTGTCATATAAAGAAGTTCATTTTGTTCGATTTCAGTACGCATGTTAGCTCGTGCATTAGAGGAGATTAAATACTAGCAGAAATATGGAGGATGAAGAGAAAAAACGAATCTTACAACGTTATTATTTCAACGAGAAAACCCCTGCAGCTTATGCAGGTCCTCGGAAACTATTTAGTGTTCTCGAAAAGAAATATCCGGATACATTTTCTATCGACTTCGTAAAACAATGGTTGAATGATCAAGATGCATATTCGCTTCAGAAACCGCGAAAGCATAGGTTTAAGACGACGAGCGTGCGAGTTACAGAAATTGGTGAACAGCTAGGCATTGATCTACTGTCCATGGCTAACCTCGCCGATGATAATGATGGTGTGAGATTTTTGCTTTGCGCTATTGACATACTATCGCGGAAACTATGGGTCAGAACGTTGAAAAACAAGACCGCTAAAGTGGTATTGAGCGCTATGAAAGACATCCTGAATGACATTTCTCCGATGAAAATTACTACTACGAAACTAGTCGCTACAGTTATACATCTTGACATCGGGTTTTTGAGACAAGTCATCGTACTGTTAAACAAGCTTCATGTGGGCCAGTTTAGACCACAACGCATTCGATTACCCCTTCTTATTCTATATAAAGTCACCATCTTGAAATGAGGGAATTTTCAGATCCATTCTTGCGTAATGTATCTATTTATAAATATGACAGTGTGTTGTGTAATACATAAGTAATATTCAAGCAGACGACGCGTTTAGCATCACATTCAAATTATATTGAATTAATAACCGTTGCATCCATCTTCATTCTATTTGACGATTTAGTGGTGATTTGAACTACCTACAACCACTGTTAAATCTTTCTGAATTAAAATCACTCTTGTTACTTAAGACATATATAGTGACTTGTTCATGACTTGATCTTTACATCAAGTTTTTTAGACAAGTCATCGTACTGTTAAACAAGCTTCACAGCTTATATTAGTCTTTTCAACCACTCATTTTGTTGAATTAAAATCTTCATTCTTTAATGTATTACTTATTTCAGTGTCTAACCGTGAATCTACATTTTATAATAGGTAGCAGTCACTTGGCAACATTTTTAATAGTACTTTACCATTACGTTTATCTCGAGTCATTCACCTGTTAGTAAAGAGGGTGTCTAAATAAGAAATGATAGTACAACAGTTTCATTGATGGGATGATCATGGGATTCTTGATATGAATGGGATTCTTGATATATATAGAACTTGTCGCAAAAATGATAATGAAAATAGTTTCTATTACATACTGAATATAATCTTTCTTTCAGTTTTCTAAGTCCCTACTGACAAAATGTAACACATAAAAAGATGATTATTTTTTGTAGATATAAAGCAAGTTTATTTACTGTTTATTTTTATAGTTAAGATTTTACAAAAATAGAAATCATAGGACAGCTTTTAAATAAACCTTTTTCCTTGTATAACAGAACAGATACTCACCATCCCATCTTTCTAGAACATTTACTCATATTTTGTATGGCTTACATTGATATAAAACACAGGTTTTGCAATTACCAGTTATTACATGTCTCTAGACAAAATAGAAAACATTAAATGTTTAATCATAAGATAGATGGATACATGTTAAGAGTTTGTGTTTTTACATGGAATAATTCTATTATAAACAGCCGATGGATTATTTATGCATTTGAAATTATTCTGTTACAAAATACAGAATATGAATTAATTTTGAAATTATCCTATTTTGACAAAACACAGAAACATTCATAAAATGAATCAGAGTTACTTGTTTAGAGTGAAATATTTTCATAGATTTCAAATAACTACCTATAGCTATTTCAAAATAATCTCATGATTGGTGAGAGAATAAGTTAAAGAGGAGTTAACAGAGTGCAACACTTTATTCACGATTCAAAAACAATTGTGTATTTATCTCATATGGCGGTGCATTCTGTTGGTGACTGAAAACTAAAGTCATTTTTAATTAAATAGCATTTAAGTATTTTTTTGTAAATGTCATTCTTGATTCCCCCTCTTTTAAGATGTTCAAGTAGTAATTGTAAACCACATGACTCTACACCTTTTAAGCTTGATTATGTTCGCATTGTAATAGTTTAAGGAAGGATGATATACACAATTGTATTTAATAGGGAAACTTTAACCACGCTTCTATTGATAAGACCAGTGACTTTATTAAATGTTTGTTGGTTTATAAAGTATGACCCTTAAAATCGTCATGACATCATGAAGAAGCTTTAGTTTGTTGAGTATAAACTTACATATACCTACAATCCTAAATAATCCAGGTGAAAAAATACATTTATTGATAAACTGTGGTCAACAGAAATGATGATCATTATGTAAACATATTGGAGTATTAGATTAACGTATTAACGTATTTGAAGAGCATTTCCAATACAGTAAAACCTTTACCATGACAACAATTGACATACAATTTTATCTAACGATAAGTCAAACGTTAAAAATATGTTAACTAAAGAATGTTATATGATAATGCGACAAACTTGTTGCAATGGTTTTGAGTCAGCGTTCAATACAGTGATACGTCGCTACTGTGGTCAGGCATTCCGTTTTCTAAAAATGTGTTTATAGACTTTTTGAATAGTCATAGCAACATTGTGTACAATTTTGTAACACTTACAGCTCAATTTGTTTAAACGTATTATAAAAACCTACGACTTATATGTATGTATTCTTAACATTTACTTAACAAATTTGATATTTAAATTGTTGTGTCTTGAATGTAAGACTCTTGCTGTTTTCTAGACGTTTTTATATACTCTTAGTTAAATGGTAAACACCATATATTGGAAAAACGATCGAGAAAGAGAAGTCACAAAGCAACACCTTTGTTTGTCACAGATCATAAAGTGTTTTATACAAAAGACATGTAGCACACTTTAGCTTCGCCAATATCGTTTTACTATTAGCCCGACTAGTTCGACAGTCCTGTTATATCACTATCACTCAGTATCTTCCATTTGTTCCGTATCTTCTTCATCTTCCAACTGTGGAGTAACGTAATTGTCCAGCACTTTATCAAACAGAAATCTCCGTTTAAGAATGGCGTACTTTAAGGCTTCCTCCCCTTCGTAGTGTTCTGTTGCAATGAGTTGATTGACTGTCTGCTTTATCGCTTTGTAGATGGGATCTTTCTTCATAGCATCGAACCACACCAGTTTACTACCGAAAATGTTCATCATAGCTTTCCTGTAAGTGCTTTTCATGTCCTCAAAGACATTTTCTCTGGCTTCAGTTTCACTGATCTCGGTATCTTCTTCCATAAGCTTATTCACATCGGCTTCATACTGCGACTGACACATATCAAACGTTTCATCTACAATGTATTCCAAAGGATCAATATCCAAACTCTTCTCAGAGGTTACAGACATATCGTCGTCGCTGTTATCAGAATTGTTTTCATCAACAATATCGTCGTCGCTGTTATCAGAATTGTTTTCATCAACAGGTCCAAAAATGTCCTCTTGTACAGAAATGTCTGACATCGCGTCTTCCTCTGAATCTTCGTCCGGATGCGCAGACCTTTTATGCCGTAACATATTATCCCGTCTTTTAAAAACTTTGAAACAGATATCGCATTCAAACATCGCGCTTGAAGGCTAAACTGCAAATGAGGAGGAATCATGTAAGTGTTCAGTTTAATACATGTCCAATAGTAGTGATGTTTTCGTCTTCTTTTGAGGTCTGCTTCGGCTTTCGGCTCGCAGATGGCGCCCTCTGTCTAGGTTTCTTGGTACTCTTGTTACTAATACTGTCCAACAACCCCCTGGAACCTTTGCGCTTCCGTTTTTCACTGATTTCTTTCATTCGTTTCAACTCCAGTTCGATTAATGACACTTTATGTTTGGACTGCCGTTCAAGCATACTCTTAGCTATACCTGTCGTCTGCTCCGCTGGGAGAACCATCCGTATGTACATTTCGGAATGAGGCATAGGATTTGCTCGAGATATGCTCTTTTTAAACTTCCTCCTTTCTTTCTTCTCTTTAGTATCAAACATATCCATTTTCTGAATGCACGTCTTCACTCATTGCCACCCAAGAATATAGGACTTTACCTTCGAAATCAAATCCCCATTAACCTCACAGTTTTCTCCCTAGCGTATGTTTCAGATGACTCAAAAATGATTTTTGGTCCTGAAACGTTTTTTCACAGCACACGCATATATAAGAATAATACCCACTTGAATGCCATACTCTTAAATGGTGTAAAAGATTTCTCCAAAACAAGAAATAGTAACCACATTTGGAACATTGAAATATACGATTGTCGACTCCGTTTTGATCCATTGCTGCCGATTTTAAAATGACAACTTCGCCACAATGCGCAATTCAAATATATCACTTAGTTATGTACAACGCAAAATGGCTCGTTCTAAACGTTTCTGGCACTCTCGTACCTGCCTCTGAGGAACTCCTCCCTGCCTCTGAGGTACTCTTCCCTGCCTCTGAGGTACTCCTCCCTGCCTCTGAGGCACTCCTCACTGCCTCTGAAGCACTCCTCCCTGCCCTGGTCCTGAAACGGTTTTTCACAGCACACGCATATGTAAGAATATGCCTAGAAGTGCCTCAAAGGTAGGGAGGAGTGCCTCAGAGGCAGGGAGGAGTGCCTCAGAGGCAGGGAGGAGTGCCTCAGAGGCAGGGAGGAGTACCTCAGAGGCAGGGAGGAGTACCTCAGAGGCAATATGCATCTTGATCATTCAACCATTGTTTTACGAAGTCGATAGTAAATGTATCCGGATATTTCTTTTCGAGAACACTAAATAGTTTCCGAGGACCTGCATAAGCTGCAGGGTTTTTCTCGTTGAAATAATAACGTTGTAATATTCGTTTTTTTCTCTTCATCCTCCATATTTCTGCTTGTATTTAATCTCCTCTAATGCACGAGCTAACATGCGTACTGAAATCGAAAAAAATGAACTTCTTTATATGACAAACGCGTTTTATATTGCGCTCATGCAATAAGCAAGGTACAATAACTGTAGCGACAATTACGACTAGTTTCGCGGCAGTTACTCCCCCTGTTTTTTTTTGTTCTGAATCGATTGATCCGATGGATCTTATCAAAAGATAAATATGTCAGTTTTCCACGCATTTGACATGTATACTTGATCTAAGGTTTGCCTATCCATCCACAAGGAGCAAGGAATCGCTAAAGCGGTGCTTACTCCTATTAAGGAGCAAGGAATCGCTAAGGACCAAGGAATCGCTAAAGCGAAGATTGCTCCTATCCATTTTACACTACTTCGAGCACCTGTTAAATAAGAAGATGGGAGAGTTGCTATGGAGGCGGTGCGCACTTGGTTATAACCCTACCCAGATCACCGTCGATATTACTATTATTTGCTCCTTCTTGAGCTAATACTGAAAGTGATATCTATCACAAATTCGATCAAAAGTTGATTCAACGTTAAAATCCATCTTGTATTGCTACGTTTACGGGCGAAATTAGCGGTAGGTCGAATGTCAACATCCAGTTTGAAAGGTAGATAGTTTATTCGTAAGGTTATTTTCTAGTGTAAGGTATTACTTTAAACTGTTCGGTGCAGTCGTACTTACATGGCATTGCTTTTTGCATATCAGTGTTGTGTAAACAGATCAATGAAAAGTTTCTGTTTTAATATTTATAATTATGCGGATACAATTTAAAAATTGTATAATATTTTACCGTTCAACAAAAAAACGGGCCTTTTTCTTCGCTAAAAAATAAAGCCTTTAAAAATCAACCGACAAATTGAAAATCACATTAATTTTTTTATTTTCATACTTACTAGACATGACCTTATGTCAACAAGACCGAATTTTTCAATGACGAAATATGCGTTAAAACAGGTCAATTGTGTTTATATTTGGTTTATAGTGCATATTGGGAAAGTACACAAGTCCAACATAGTTGCTTAGTCGATAGAGTGCAAGATTATACAGAACATCGTAAACATCGCTATTTTCATCATAGCCAATTATCAATCATGGGTACATTCTGTACTCATCTTCCCATTCATTGTAAAACAATGTTTTAAAAAGGTCAATTTCGTCTGCTTGCAAACAGTCCGAAAAACGTTTCAAGGTCGTATCATTACAAATTCCATTTAGAGGTGTCGTTCCTGCCACGCTCCCGGTTACATAGGCCTATCTTTCCATAGGTCCTGTGGTAAAAATGGCGTCACGCCAATGACTAAATTACTGGTTTTCATAAAATGGTTAGTTGAATATGTACATATAATTCGTGGACTCAAATGCAAATGATGTAGCGATGAACACGGTCTCAGTCTTCTAATTCTTCATTTTCAGTTCCAAAACTGCAAAAGTGAATACGGTGAATTTAGGAACGACAACTCTGGGTGAAAAGAAAAGGCAGTTTTACTGTGAACCAATCAGAAATACTCAGATATTCACTGCTATCACTATGATATCGCTTCTAATAATAGAACTAGGAATTCCGACTTACTGTTTATGTTTAAAATTGGTTTGCTCACTGTTGTCAGTCGTATCGAACAAACAATACCCAACCGAACTACTTTTGTAGAAACATATTAGGGAAGTATATACTAGCTCTTATATAATTAAACATGTGAATATGTCACATAACATTATATGGTATTCATAGATTGTGTTCAACAAGATGTTATGAGAGATCTTTTTTGTTTCTTAACCCGAATACAGTCGAGCTATTTAAAAGGCATTAAAACAATTTAACTAATAGAAAATGAATGTCAAAGTCGAAGAGGAAGTTACACATACAAAGTACAAAGTTTCCTCAAATCATTAAGATACATTAAAATATATAGACTCTATTTACCAGTTAACAGAAAAGACCAAATGTAGAAGACGCAAACATGTATGATGGGTAAGAATATGAGTTCGCCTGGAACGCTCAGTGACGATACCACCACTGAGTTAGGAAGCATTCAACCACTCAGTAATCATGGGTTTCATACAATATTGTTGTTATATAGTCTAAAACATTATTGATAAGAACCAGTGTCATGTAACGATCAGTGACGAAAACACTACCGAGTTGGGAAGCATCCAACCACTCAGTAATCCTACGATTAAAGATATATCTGGCTCATCTAAACCAAAAACATTTAATGGGCTTCATACAATATTATTGTTATATAGTCTAAAACATTATTGAGAAGAAGCATTGTCTTGTAACCGTTTATCATTATTACTAACAGACAAAACTAGCAAAAATAGTTTATTATTTTATGATAATATAAATGTCTTTTTCGACAATTACAGAGAAATAAATTACAAATGAATTCTGTGATAATGCATATTTATTTAAGTTTTAACTAGATAAAGTATATTTAACATGTTTTTTCGGTAAACAAAAGAACACAATGAGCATACTATATCTTAAAAATGACCAGTGTAACACAAATCCAGCTAGACAACTCCGTAACGTGAAAGACGGCACTTTTGAATGGTGTCTGTCGATCATAGATATATAAAACAACCGATACGTGGAGTTTGACAAAATGTACTCGTTGACCCAACCGGAAAAAAGCCACTGGTTCAATATCAATTTTGACTCATAACAGTTATCAACGTTATCAGATAAAAGATGCGATTGAACTGAGACGAAATCACTGGAAATGATCAATAGACATGCAACACAATGATGACATTGATATTGGTGTTAAGAATGTGTAATTAAGTAACAATGATAATAATTAAGACTGGTGGTGACAGTTATAAATGTTTGCATTGTTTTTTTTACGGTGATGGCAACTACATTTTGCAAAATGTTTGTCGATTATCTCAAAATATTTACAGATGTTGCGCATTACTCTGCTACATCATGCGAATAATAGGCACGCAGACGCATAATATCCACCGCGAACGTTATGTGAAAGAGAGCTTCACCAGAATAGCTGGTAAGAGTTGTGAAAATCAAAAATCGGAAAGGAAATTCGCGTCTGGAAATCGATATTTCATCGCACCAGCGGTACAGTCGGCAGACATGGAAAACAATCAGAAATTAGTTTGGCATTTTGTACTTTGCTTTGTTCATTTAAAAAGCTGATTTCGTGCACAGATTAAATGATATTGAGGACTTTTGTCAAATAAATGCCAACTTCTGACACGTAATCTTACACTAATGGATCAAAGTTACAAACGTCGTTGACAAAAGAGATAAGCTGCGTTGGAAATTGATTAGTCTTAAGGAATCGACTTATATACTAATCAATCTGAGATGATATCGAAGTCTAAGGCTTGGTCTAAGCTTAAAGTAAATAATTGTGAAAAAGGACCCTGTTTAGTTCAGTTTTTGTGTCCATTCCCTGGGTTGATCTATTCATTATATGCGTTTGCCAAGCAAAGCTACAATTTGTAAATGTGGCCTTCCCTTGTTTTCATCTTCTTACTGATCTATATCTTTCAAACTGTGTTTTTCTGAATATATCGTCATGAATTTGTAATACTTTTGATAGAAAAGTACATACAGATCGTCAGTGTTCATGATGAGACCACAAAAACATCCACTCGTAATCAATCACGTATGATCACGTATGATCCGTATTAGATAATAAAATGCATCCGTGAATCGAGTATTTTATTAAAAAGCCTCTTTATCAGCAAGCTCCTGCGATCTATGTGATATCATGACTAAATATTTCCCTAACATGCGTCGTTACCCTAATATACTGTTCGTGTTCATTGCCCATTCTGTTCGTGGCCAGTGGATTTTCTTAGCGTGTCCTGTAATGGATTCCCTCTCCCCATTGTCCTGTCGTTCCACTTTCCTTTACTGTTTTTTTATAATCGGCTAGGCAATTACTTATTGCCCTTTCTCAGAGTCGTTTACCCTTATACCTCCTCTACTGCTAGTCTTTTATCTGCTGATGTTTCTCTAAGATGTGTATGTTAAGGCATATAGTTGTGAATGTGACGTTCACTGAACCAACTTTAGCATTCCTTTAGTTCTCTTCAACTCCTGACACAATACATTAACATGAAGTTATTGTCAAAGAGAGAGAAAAAGTTGCTACAGGGAACGTTACGTACATAAGACAGTGTCACCCCACACAGACCACCGGGAAAACAACAATCCGTAAAACATGATGCACTTGAGGAGGCTCAAGTGCACATTCTTAAAGAACAGAGGCGCAAGATATGACTATAACTTTATTTCCTCCTCATAATCGGAGAGTATAATACAAGCTATTACAGTATATGCGATATATGGTAATTGCAGACTAGCAAACATAGCAGCCAACATGAATAAAACACACACGCACAATGGAACGCACGCACGCACGCAAAACAATCACTTAAATAAGCTAGTACTAATAGTATCAAATGAAAATTATTTTTGAATGAAATATATATATATACAAGTATAATTATCAGAATAGTGCTCGGGGTTGCTCAGATATTGTCTGTTAGAGAAAGGCATCATATCAATATATTAACAGTACTACACGTGTAAGACCTCTCCTTCATGCAGGATAGATCAATGCATAATATGAAGCGTCCTCAATACGTCGATATTTACACCATGTTCGAACCAGTATGGGAAATGTAATAGTACAATGTCTGAGATAACACTTTTTTTTGTCTCAGCAAAACGAAAATTTAGACAAGTGAAAAGCTGCGAAAAATATCAAAATCACATATCAACATGCTAAAAAACAGACAAGATGTATAACTGCAGAAGTGACAGGTACATTTATACATTTATTTCTATCATTCGTAACCACAAGTCTCAGGATTTTATCACACTAACTCCCTAATTTTCAATTTAAACAATTCACATATTTGATGTTTAACCACAAACTAATATAATACGTCCCATAGTTTTTGTCGTCAATGGAAATGTTTATGACAGAAGCACATTAAATCACATATATGTCATATATTTTTATCTGTACAAACTGCCGTGGGACGAAAATTATCCCACGGTTTTCAGAATAATGCTGCACCATGATGACAGTATGGGCGAGTTCCTTGCTACATGCCAGATCCCTAATCACTGGTTGAGTACACATACACTTGACTGTACTGTAAGCAAAGTCGATCCCTGCTTCTTAGGGGGCGCACAGTGTTGAGTTGCGTTGGTTCATTGACATTATTCTGCATTATGTCTTTCCAAACTTATATAGCCGGAAACTGGCCATCCGATAGGTAGGTATACATAGCAAATTACAGAGAATACTTTTTCAGCTGCCTACATGCGCCTGGGATAAATCCAGCAACTTTCGATACATTCATCCTGAATATTGTGTGTAGTTGATAAATACTTGTCGCAGTTTAAACCAAGGTTACATTACTTTTAACTTTCGACTATATACATAAATCGCTGTTGAACATTCACTGGGTTACAGCCTTGGAACTGTCTGTAAAAATATTGAGATTTAAATCGATTTACCAGCTAGCTGACCTAACACTTAATCGCTATATATTCATTGATTTCCAATATATACACATAACTTGACTAAGTAGGCAGTAACAATTCATTAAAAGCAATCAACAATTACGAACATAACAACGGACACACAGTGTATAATGCAGCACGAATGCGGCCGTCTAACCCCACACGACTACACTCCTCCCCCTTCTAAAGCTGTACACCTAACAACACCCATGGTTATATTTGTGCATTGTCCCTTTCGCTTTTGTATTTGTTTACTTGTTTGATTTTATTTTCAAGTCTCATTGTAAGTTTATGGTAGTTATGTGTTTTGAATGTGACATTTCCTGCTTGACATATTTATTCTTTTGTAGAGCGAAATGTCCCATAATGTGGGCCTCCGATAATGTCAATTCTTTATTTGCAGTCGACCTTGATCTAGGTGTGAATAATATGCGACGTCTATTGGCGTTCGCTGTAAATACTGATCCCTTGTTCTGTTGAAAATGAGTTCTTCCATGCATTCATATGCTAAGGGCTGATAATCGAGGTGAAATTTGTTTACAAACAAAGATATATCGTCTTTTAGCCGACCTAAGTCACCAACTCCTAAAACACAAATACCTCTGACGAATTTACCCGCGCATCTCCTGACCCAGATACCACTTTCTATTATCCAGTTCTTGTATCTAGTAAACGTTGGCTTTCTTGGATATTCTTCTGGATCTCCTATATAAAATTGTAAAGGTATGTAAAATATCATGAAGGAATTACGAACGTTCAACAATATCAAACGCTCATTATGAACATAACATACTGCTATTTAGACTTCTCTTATCGGCATGTCATCGCATTATCTGTTCTGGACTAGTACCTTGTACGCATGGGGCTTACATCGTTAATCGCAAAACGATGTATCAAAGGTTCGGTCATGTCGCTCATCAATCGCTTTCAGTTTTGGGAAAAGCGATACAATTGAAGACAAAATGTTTGACAAAACTAGCGCCGAAAACGTTTTTTTGCTAATATTAACGTTCCGCATGTTTATTCCGTCATTTGCTATATCATTTCCACATGTGCTTGATGATAAAGTTCACATCAAGATGAAGTATGATTTTATTTTATCGTTACATTACAATCAGGCGAATTTAGGTGCGTAACATGGCGTGTAATGGGTATTTTAAAAGAATTAACCACATATAAATATTGAATATTACAAAATTGTTTCAGAACAATATACATATGACATATTAATCCTTAATCGATTTTGTAAACACTGCATACATAAACATTTTATTTACCAACGGCAATAACATTAATTTATCTAAGGATAGGATACCCGATCTACAAATGAACGCATGAGACATATACTCCGTTCAACCAAACTATAGAATAAAACGCATTTACATAACACATTTTAGTGAGGAATGTTTTTTTCACATTTTTGTTCATACATTAATTTAAATACTTGCTTCTAACAGGATATTATTTGTGTTTTGTGACACTGTTTACCAGAAAGCAGACCCCTGAATGGCACTGATGAAAATTATACGGTTAAGGATGTCCTTATCTTTAACTAAGGAAACGAAAATAAGAATAAGGACAATCTTAGAGTAAACATTAAGATGTTTTTTGAATACCGCCAGCCCTGACAAATAATACGTGTGTTGTTTCATTATAGCAGTTAACAGGATGAAGGGATTACTTCAAAAGCGACATATCTCAGCATTACACAATGCCTACTGAATAGGAAAGAGAAATTAATGTTTAGTTTATTTCGATACCTATTTATTTTAAAGAAACCGTGTATACCTTAAGTTTGTATTACCCCTAGTTTGCATTACCTCATCCAGCGATTGTGCAACGTTCAAATGTGAACATGTCATTTCAGTCATAAATACAGAAAATGAAACAACTGGTTATAAGTCGCATTCGGCCCACCCAGCTCACTGATGTTCTTATCTGTTTCCCATTGTAAACCATATTCAATGATGAGATTGATTACAATTTAACACAATTATTAAACTTACCCAAGAAGGAACCAGGTATTTCCAGATGAGGATTGTGATTCAATGATGCAAAAAATATTTCATCCGGAATCTCTGTCTTACGCAACCATTGCAGGAAGTCCAGGCTTCGATTGTCATAAAGTGCAAAGTGTACAAAGTCTCTGTTAACAGCAATATGAACGGACCCTTTTATTGGATGAATATTATGAGGAGGCTGTCCAGCTTTGATCCAGCGATGTTGAAATGTTCTGTTTGCTCTGAAAGCGGAAAACAAAATGTTAAGAATATGTCGATGTCATTAAAGGCTAAAGCGGTCTGATATTTTCTTTTCTCTTTTATGATGGCTACATGTCTATACTTTATGTACATATACTTTATATTCTAAAGAGCGCTTGCAAATGTTACATTTTTGTCTGACGTCAGGATCTAATTTAATAATGTCTGTAAATACATGTACTACGTTCTGGGTGAATTTACATTTTCTTTTAATCAAATCATGTCGCAATACAAATATGCCGCTTACCTAATTAATGTTCCGTCAACAAGATTTGCACCTTTCATTGCCGCCAGTATCTTGACAATTTCTAAGTTGGACTTTAATGGGAATTCCTGTCCTGTAAGGTTAATGAAATATTTCCAATCTTTCTTGGCGAATAAATCTCTCATGCAAACAAGTTCCGCTTCTAGTACTGAAAACGCCCCCCATACAACATCGACACGTTGTTCTGGCATAAACATATTATCAAAACATGAAGTTATGGAATTAATGGTGTCTAAATCGTCTTTTTGAGAGTTTGCATCCATATGAATACAATAGTAATTCTGTGGACGATATATTGCACGCAAAAGACGTTCTAATTGTTCTATTTCTTTATAAGCAACAATACTGTAGGCAATAGGAAAGTTTTGTTCAATTTCCGTGAACGGCGAGTCCAAATAACCCCGAGTATGTTTAAATGTTTCACAATTCTTTATCATATCTTGATATTGACTATTCGATGTTCTTGTTAAAGTTTTATCGTATAGGTTCACGGGCACTTTTTTATTCAGGTCATACTCGAACAGAACTTGACACGAGTACCCTGTCACTGTTCTATTATTCAGATTTAACACCTCCTCTATCTTAGATGCAGATTCAATGAATGCGTATGTTGAATTCGTTAAGTCTATTATTGAGTCAGCGCTCCGGCAAGCGTTAACCATACGAGTTGCAGTGTCGGGCTGATGATTAGGATGATACTGATGCTGATAATGAGGCTCTATCTTCACCAGAATTATGTACGCAATTGTAGACATGACAAGAAGGCAAACGAAATATGCTGTTAGTCTGCCCCTGCATTGTAAAATTGTATATTCGCCCGCTCTTCGTCTGCATGGTAGCATTGTGATTGCTGCTGTCTCTTTCATGCACTGTACTGCAATGTAACAAAACAGACTTGATACGAAAGATCGTTTGGAATTTCTCCTCAACCCCGATATACGCGTTTTTTCCTTGAAGTATTGATAATGGTTAATAATTCATGAATGGAACAGAAACAACTATTCGAAAGTAGTTACGCATTTTCGGCGTAGCTGTAAATATTAATTTTGACCCACATTAGGACCAATCAAATGTTCTATACGATGCGCGTTGTATAAATTTGCAACAACTTAGTCGAATTGACATGTAATGGAAATAATGATATTGTCATATTCTGGAAAATATGTTTTATAATCTCTAGAACCCCAATAAATGACAAGAGTAATGTTGATACCCCAAATCCTGACGCACACAAGCACGCTCATACACTCGCAAGCACATACACCGAGACGCCGTTGCCGCGACTATGGCGAGCTCACCGCAACCGGTATCGAAAATATAAACAAGCTGACCAACCTAACTAAAACTCAGACAAACATTGAACAGTGTTACATGCTACAGAGACAAATAAATCAACATAAAACATTAGAAGCAACATACTGAGTATAAAACAATTCCAACACGGTTGCACGATAGCCAAGTTACTTCATTGAACAAATGCCTTTAGTTCGATAGCAAAAGTTACTCCAGAGCAACAGTTAATGCTGACAAAGTCCCGAACACAATCCTAAAGGGCTACCTCATCGGTCATATCCTGTCATACCAAATATGGTCAGTCATAAAATATTTGGGACTGGTGTGCAGTTAATAAAGACGCGAAAGTCTGTCAATATCTAAGTTATTAGAACTCTTAGTATAAATTCATTATGTCAGTATTATAACCTGATCTTATATATTTTTTATAATTTAACAAATAACTGATCATAGTTGTTTCAAGATGGTGTGTTTGTCGGACAAGGTCTCGAACAGTCTGAGGTGCATAATTATTATCTTATTGAATTAAACTCATACGACGTCGGTATTCCCATTTCAGTGTTGTCCGGTGTGGATGGAACTTCAGAAAACCATCTGTGCCAGCGGTATATCATGATTCTAGACATGCTTCTAAAACCCAATCCTTGTAACATGTTCTTAATTCCAGTTAGCATTTTCAAAGAATAAACACATACTGTATTCAGTCGTATTATTCTGTATATTCGCTCCAAAGTAACACATAAGTTTCAACTCGAAACAATACAATTATAAATATATCATAGTATGTACGACTAATAAACGTGTGCAGCTTTCTTAGATAAATATCAAGAATGATCTCCCTTGATTAGCGGCTTTGTTTAAGCCATTTCCTCTTTACGTTATATAATCGTGGGGGTATATAGAACAACAATGACTTGAACGTGGTATTATAAATAAATAATACAATTTACGTTCATTTACCTCAATTACGAAAACAACTATACGTTCAGTGGAAACAAAAAATGTGTTGCTTATTTGTAACTTAAAGATAAATAATACATAAGTACGTTTGTTATCTCGATAGTATGTGAAAATGAATACTGGTATTGTCGGAGACTATTTATAGATGAAAATGTAAAAGATCAGAAAATTAGCTTATAAGAACAGCAGTATTGTTTTGTAGTTTAAATATTAATACATGGCTTACAACCTAAAATAGCACTTCTTACATAATAAACATTGATGTATGCGTATACTTAGTTCCCGCATCTATAATATTTACCTCCCTTGTTCTTGACTGTCTGCCATTTTGATAGGCCAAACTGATAAGCCCTTATAGGAGTAATTTCCAAATATGTGAGAATTTGCATGTGACAACCACTTTTTCTTTAACTTACTGAGCCAAATACCCACATGAGCATAAAGAGCAAGTTAGGTTGTATTATCGCATTAGTTTATCATCGTTTACATTATATTCCCCACAAACGTTAAGTAAATGTGCCTATCAAAATGGCCGTCATCAGAACAAGGGAGGTGAATACAGTAAACTCCCTGAATACCGGACCCCTTGCGGACCGGGCAAAAAGTCCGGTTTTCTGAGAGGTCCGGTTTTCAGGGGGTTTACTGAAATATTGAATATTGAATTTTTTCAGAAGCAGACAGCTTGAATGACTGTTTCAATTGAAACAAATAATGCAAACAATGTTTAAGTAAACAACAATATATTTTATTTTTGAAAACAATGCCAAACCCAATAAAACATAAATACAAATGTACAATGTATACAAAAATGTACAGTACATGCATATATATATACAGTTTACTCCCTCAAAATGTACACTTAAAAAGTCACATCATTACTGAAAAAAATCATGCAATGTCTTCTGCTGCTTTCTACCACATTTCTCCTTAACAATTTTGTGTTCAACTTAAGATTGCATCTTTAAAAGTCCTTCCAAAAAATCAGTGTCCTTTTCCAATGCAAAGTTTTTCATTTTTATCAGCGATCCCAAAAAATCCTTATAAGACATATCACTTCCTGGAGGAGGGATGTCACAAACTTCACTTTCATTGTCACACTCACAGTCTGTTTCATTTCCGCGGAACGTATCAATCATGTTGGCTTCCCACTCGTCTGTATCATCCTCTGTGGGCAGATCACTGTCAAGTTCACAATAATCTTCTCTACTGCATCTTAATTCTCTTACTAAAACGGCCAATGGCACATCATCATCATCATCATCACTTTCAACACTTTCAACACTTTCCTCATTTTCAAATTCAAATCCAACCGAACAAAAACATTTCACTATTGTGGACCTTTGAACACTATCCCAAGCTTTGACAATCCAATTGATAGCATCAAAAACATTAACATTTTTGCACAACTCTTTCACATTGTCACATTCATCCATAGAAGATATCAATGATTTCAACAGGAATCTCCGATAATGTGCTTTAAAAGCTCTAATTATACCCTGATCGAGAGGCTGCAAGATTGACGTCGTGTTGGCGGGTAAGTACTTGACACACACATTTGATAACACATAGTCACCATCCTTTCCGTGCGAAGTTGCATTGTCCAGTAACAAGAGGATATTCCGCCCCTGACCACACATTTTTGAATTCAGCATTCTTAACCATTCACAGAATAAAACAGAATTCATCCAAGCCTTTTTGTTTGCTCCGTATGTTACACCTAAAGTTTTCTTGTCCACATTTTTGAAACACCTTGGATTTTCAAACTTGCCAATAACGAGAGGTTCCAACTTTTCGCCACTAGCACTACATGCCAACATCACAGTTAATCTATCTTTAGACACTTTGTTTCCTTTTGTCATCGATCCCCTAACTGACAATGTCTTATCTGGCAATGCGCGGTAGAAAAGACCTGTCTCATCACAATTAAACACATCTTTCAAATTGTATTGTCCAATAACTTCCGGAATACGTTGCTTAAAATCAGCAACTTCATCTTCATCTACTCCGGCGCTTTTCCCACAAACTTTAAATTCCTTTACAGAATACCGATTCTTCCATCTGGTAAGCCAACCACTTGAAGCTTTGAAATCGGTGATTTCTAACTCTTGTGCGAAGCTTTTGGCCTTTTCCTGTATTATCGGTCCGGACACTGGTAAGTTCTTAGCACGCACAACACAAAACCATTGCCAAACCAAGGCATTCAATTTATCAAACTTAGCTTCATATGAAAAACGACTCTTGTTTGGTGACGAGTTGGATTCCCAATGACTTTTAAGAAGATCTTTCTTCTTGACTATATCTCCAACTGTCGATTTTCCGATTCCATACTTCTGGGATAATGACTTTAATGACGGCTTAGGTAAAGATTCATATTCTCTAACAATCTTAACCTTGTCCTCGAGGGACAATTCTGTTCTCCTACGCTTCGAAGGAGGTTCAGCCATAATTATGAAAGAGCAGTGGATATTAAATTTCGGACTTTGCAGGCGTGATAGCAGAATAAATCTAACTTCAATTGCAAATTCAACAATCACACAAAACTTTAACGACTTAATCGTATTGGTTAAACCAATATGACCAATCGTAACGATCAAGTGAATGTTCACAGGACCCATAATTTGGCGTTAATTACATAATTAAAAAGAAAAGAAATATGCAAGCTGAGACATTTTGCAAGAGCGAAAACATTTTAGGGGCCGATAAATTGCACGATCAAACGATGCGCTAATTGTTAAGTCGTGGACACGGGAGCAACCACGGTTGTAATTAGTCATATAATAATACATACCAACAAGTGTTTTTCACGCCTGTATCAATTGCACGCGCGCCTGTAAACAATGTTTTCACAACACTTGTCCGAAACGTTCAATTAACAGTAAACAGATTGACACCCGATAAAAAAACAATCGCGTCCGGTATTCAGGGGTTAATTAACGCATCAATATTGATTATGGGCCCTTAAAAGCCGTCCGGAATCCGGAATTCAGAGAGTCCGGTATTCAGGAAGTGTTTTACGTTGAATTTATAAGAGAAAAAAACGGGACTTAACAAATCGTCCGATTTTCTGAGAATTCCGGTTTTCAGAGAGTCCGGTATTGAGGGAGTACATTATATATTTATTTTATTATACCGAAAAAAATAAAAATAAAGCTAATAACTTAAATTTAGTATTTTTAATTTCAGCGGGCGACATTGCAGGGTGACAGTTAAAAATGTCGCCCGCTGAGGTTTATATGCAATGTATAGGGAAAACAGTCACGTGAGGTATAATAATATATAAATATTGACTGCCTTGAGGGTGACAGTGCATCTTGTCAACCCGAGGCAACACTGTCGACCGAGGCTTTAGCCGAGGTCGACAGTGTTTGTCGAGGGTTGACGAGATGCACTGTCACCCTCAAGGCAGTCAATATTTATTTTATTATACCGAACAAAATAAAAATAAAGCTAATAACTTAAATTTAGTATTTTTAATTTCAGCGGGCGACATTGCAGGGTGACAGTTAAAAATGTCGCCCGCTGAGGTTTATATGCAATGTATAGGGAAAACAGTCACGTGAGGTATAATAATGTATATTGTAGATGTTATTTTGTTATTTTTTTCCCTTATGTAAATTTTATACAAGGTATTTTGTCTGAATAATTTCAACATCTCTATTTCGATAAATATAAATTCAGAGATCGAGAATAGCATGTTCCACGTCAATATTGCCACCCAATACAATAATCCATACCAATATTTCGTCACGAGGCTATGCTATAAAAGTCATATATTTCCCAAAATATCTCCCTATAAGCACTCTCGGTTTTTATTTACAGTTTGTATAATCGCGACATAGGATTTATCAGATGTCATGCTGTGCACTCGGTGTTGGACACCGATAAAACGTACACAATACCATCTAGTGTATTCGAAATTAAAACAGAACTGAACTAAATCTGACTAATCTCAACAAAAATCGTTAAAAACTAAAAGGCTAACATGAAAAATAATCCACATTACAGCTACAAAGTGCCATCAAAAGCACACATTTTGAACACTTATATATCTGTGCACACCATCCGTAAAACCAATCAATAACAACTGGCAAACAATTTAACACCATGATAGTTACAACAACAACAACAACAACATAGCAGATGAGAATAACGGGAACAAATCGAAATTTTCTTTATTACATAACTAACTATAACCAAGAATGGATGCAAGAAGCAATTAATGATAAAAACACCATGATATTGTTCATTTAATTATGAAAACAGACATAACTGTTACAATGTTTTCACCTTATGGGAATATTATTTATTAGCTCCTTTTACTATTTGTTCTATGTAATAAAAGGTGATACTTTTAAAATTAAATTTGAATTAAGAAGATGTTTAGTTAGAACAAATATTATAACACTAACTGAAAGAGGAGAAATTGAAAATACTGTCATAATTGTTAAAATATTCTAGAGCATTAAGGTAAAATGTTTAAATTTACGTATGAAAATAATACCCTATATTATCTGTTTTATTTTGAAAATACTTGCATATAATCTACGATTGCTAAGATGTGTTCGATTAGCTGGTATGTAAACAACAGTTGTAACTTCGATCAGTTATTTGTTAAACTGATAAAGAAGGTTATACGTAACCCTGACATAATAACTAATACTGATAAGATTTCAAAAAAATAATTCTTTGATAAATTGTCGCATCTGTTTTGACTGCATTGCTGGACGCTAATCTTTAAATACTAAATAAATTATATATGTTTGTTGTTATGTACGTAATGGTTAAATACTTATCTCATCTTTATACTCATTCGGTACAGTCGTACTTTTGTTTGAGTTTTCTTGATATATATATATTTATTTCTATTTGTTTTATTTTAAATGCTAGTTCCCTATCTCTAGTATTCAAGATTTCCGGTTATTTCTACATTAGGTTATTTATACTTTAGTTACTGGTAGCAAGTTCAGTGTAAGGCTGATTGTCCCTTCGTGCTTGATTATACACAGTGTGTCTGTTGTTATGTATAAAATGGTTAAATGCTTCTTTTACCAGGAAATATGTATGCCTCATTAAAGAGGAAGCGATTATACGTACTATAACACATTAATGTATTGCTACCTTAAGTGGCAAATGAAAGGGTCAGTATGTCCCTTACTGCAAATAATATAATGTACACATAACATGTGCAAGACTTAAAGTTAAAGGATATTGTCGGCTTAGAATAAAGACATGGACGTTTTCAGTGTTCTCATTGGGTTACATAACCATTGCATTCATCCGTTTAATTAATTTAAACATACTTCATTTACATACCATGAACATCATAATAACACAATACAAGAAACAACATTTTACATGAAACGTAGTTAATGCAAAAAGGATCAGACCGAAAGCCAATGACTTACATAGGTAAATTGCTTAATTGTAAGTAACCAAGCGCTTCTACTCGTACATTTGAAGCATCAGTGGGAAGAGAACATATTAATACAGTATCCAGAGAAATGTTTTACAGTTTATTTGACAACCTTCTATCCGAATATTTTGTGTCATCCGAAATAAATATCAGGTCCCGATATATCTTCATATGCACGTCGAATTAAAAGGGGCTATTCGAAACCATGTAATAATCGAAATAAAAATTCGGACCCGAAGAATTCGAATGAACGTGGTCCAACTGTTTATTAATAATCCTAAACTTAAATCCTAGTCCCGAGTCACCCAAAATATATATATCGTAGTAGTATTGTTGCACAGCTTGGATTTATATCCGTTGATCCTGGAAAAATCTCAAGAAATCCATCCTAAAGAGTACTCAAATATTTTTAAGTCAACTATAAGTCTAGTACATACACGTACTTATAACACTTACAAAGACCGAAATGAAACTTATTGCTATGCATTGTTGTTAAAAGCCAAAAGACACACAATTAGCTATAAATTGAAAAACTGAGCAGTAATATTAAGATAAGTAGAAACTTTCGTTACAAATATCGCCCTATTTCATAACTCTGATTTTATTAGAGGGGTACGCTACGGAAAAACTTATATCAAATACTTAATTTCTTCTTGCATTAAGTTCAAGAAAGACTTAGGGAGAATTTGTTTTGCAATACCGAGTTAAGGTTTGAGGTTTCAGTTTTGTTGTGGTTTGGTTGAAAAACTTAAACCCGTTATGATTAAGATTGGTTTGCAAACAAACAGATGGTTTAGTCGAATACAAATGGCCCACATGATTTGCAATATCATTGCTTAATTTTCAAATAACACCGACCATATGTTGGGATATAATATACCTTTAACATATTTTTATTTATTGCGATTTGAAGATATTTCAAGATATGTGTTTCTTCAAATTGCCAACTTTTTGGTCAGTAGTGATTGCTAAATGCAGTAACAGACAGATTTTGAATGTTCTTATAATATTATTATAATCACGAGCATATAAACCAGGGTTAGGGTTATCACTGATGCACAAGATATCCCAACGTATAGTCTGATAATGGCACTAGATCAACACAGGGCAAGCAAATCCACAATTCAGCTTTCTGCAGTCCAAGGCCTTAAGCGCTAATAGCGCTTTGTTTAAATATGGCCCCACATTTGAGTGACACGGTCACCCGCCATAAAATCAGTCCACCATTTTGTTTAACTAGTGTACGATTATTCGGATAAATCAAACCAGACAAACCAAACCTGGAGGTAGTTCGGTCTGTTTGATTAACCAGTTCAAGATTTGTTATCAACAATATAATATATATAAATCCTATATATAGTCAATTTATAAAATATGGGCAGAACTTATGATGCGCAGTAATTCAATGACAGACGACGAACCTAATACCTTGTTAAATTGTATTTGTTTAGCTTTTTCATCAATTATTCCTGTCAGAGTAACTTATTGTTTCATCGTTTTATCTATTTGTTTATAAACATGTAATCCAATGTCTTTCTTTAATTAACTGACTGTGATAACTTTATGTATAGCTTAAAAGTCTTTCTATGTCAAATAAAACTATATATTATGGTGATAACAATGGAAATAAGAGTTTTTACTTGTACTCTTTTTTTGTGTTATCCTGAACATATCATGTTAATTGATATATATTCTAGAACATGAATATACGAGGGGTTATCCAGAAGTTCGTGGACAAATATAAACAAATCAACACAATTTATTGGATTTGTATGTAATTTGCTGAGAATTTATTTTAATATCACTATGAGCGGTATGTAAAATTTCAAACGAATACACATACTATTGAGTAATTTACATACAATTGATTCATGCCATGTACAACGAGGTGCCGCACGTCACATTTACAAATGACAAATGACGTCGCGACGTCAATTTTTTTCAAAGTACGCATCCTTTGATGCTATGCATTTCCGGTGTCGCTCGACCCACTGACGATAAACTCGATCAAACCACTCCGCTGGGTAAGAGTATAGGATGTTTGTTGATTCTAATCTAAGTTCATTCAAGTCATTAAAATGTTTTCCTTTCAACTCGCAATTTAATTTTGGGAAAAGTGCGAAATCACACGGTGCGAGATCTGGTGAATACGGGGGATGAGTAAGAACTTCCGCCTCTGGTTGAATTTGTATTGTCGTCTGCACTTCCTGTGACGCGTGCGCGGGTGTTGTCTTGGTGTATAATAAATCCGCTGTCATAACCATCAGGTCGCTTCCTGGCTAATGCTTTCCTGAGATCACGGCGAAGAACCTGAACTATTACAAATATTAGTTTTTGAAGGAGAGAATAATAATTTCATCATCATAGATATACATTTTTTTAAGAACTGTTATCAAATTTTAACATTTTGCATGTTTATTATTTTATTTTTAATATCATTTTAAACGAGTTTTAATTTATTCTGTTAATTAAATAGAGTACGATACCTTTGAATAATAAGCGAAGTTGACTGACTGGCCTTTTGGAACTGCATGGCTCAAGAGTACTCCATTTATGTCAAAAAACACTATAAACATGTGTTTCCCCATAAACTTCGACATCCTTGCCTTCTTCGGTGGGGGCGAATGTCATGATTTCCATTGACTCGATTGCTGCTTGGTTTCGGGATCATAGTAAAATAGCCACGTCTCATCCGTAGTGATGATCCGGTTAAGGAATTGGTCCCCTTCTTTTGCAAACCTTCTTAAGAATGTTTGTGAATCCTTGACCCGTCGCTCCATCTCATAGTCTTTTAATAGTCGTGGAACCCAACGAGCACTTAACCGACTCATATGAAGTTCATCTTTGATGATTCTATGAACTGTGCCGTATCCCATATCTAAATCATCACAAAGTTCGTGAATAGTTACCCGCCGGTCTTTATCCAGACGATCCTTTACAAACGTAACGTCACTTTTTTTAGACTTTGACGCTGGGCGGCCGCACCTATCATCGTCCATAATGGTTTCTCTTCCGTCGCTGTACCGCTTATGCGATTTGTAAACTAACGAACGCGCAACAGGTGTTTTCTTCGATACTCTGTTTAACATTTCAATTGTTTGAACCGGGGTATGCCCAAGACCTACACATAATTGAATAGCTGCCCGTTGTTTCAGCTTTTCTTCAGACGCCATTTTTACGTACAATTGCGTTTACCGCGTCAATGCAAAACTGTGCGTAATTATTATGGATGCGCGTAAAACAACAACTAAAATGACGTTTGCCGCCGTTAATGACGTTGCGTCAATAATATATGTTTTCCTGCCGATTTTAGAGAAAATTGTTTGCATTAATTTATATGTTTTACAATGAAATTGTTTCAAATTTTGTGGTGCGGCACTAACCGTGTATGTACGTTGCTCTGGTGACTGTAACTTTATTATTGATGTTCGAATTGTTTTGAATTATTTACTATGGGTGCGCAATATGTCAATGCTTAAGATGTAAAGTTGTTGTTTATATGCGTTTATAAATAAAAAAATAAATAAATTTGCCCTCGTACATATAAAAAACAGTCAGTAATTCACTGTCCGGGAACTGTCAGTAAAAAATACTGGAGTGTTAAATCGATATAATATCTAGCTAACCAGACACTTATTATATAATCGACTCGTGTGTATCATTTATTCGATTCTTTATTTCACATACATCACAGTGGATTGATATAAGAGTATGTAACATGCTGTCATAGATACTTTGTTTGTCATAAAACACATTCGTGGTAAATGTGTAATATTTCTGCCGTTGTCATCTGCATTTTATTCTCATGGGTAATATTAACAAAATAAACTTACCACGATTAAATTCCTTACAAAATTCAAGATCAAGACAAATCTACATAAAACTGAACTAACACTGTTTGCTTCGATTCACGATTACTGCATGCATGCAATATGTTATCATTTGACCGAGTTGGGAGTTGTGCAAATACATGCTGACATACAATGGTTTTGTCAGAGAGATTTTATCAATATTTTGAAGTGCAGAATTATGGTATGTGAAGACTGTAGGGCAGTGTGCAAAATTAGATAAAGAAATCTGATATATTTCAACGAAAAGGTGAGCATGTATATGTCCAACATGCCTTCGTTTTTTTGCCAACCCTAATAACGGTACGAATATTGCCAAACAAAATATTTTTTTTCTGTTGATAGGGAATGATGAAAGTTAGTAGTAGCAGATAAGGCTACGAGTCGGTGACATAGGTGACACACGGTCAAAACCGAGATCATCGGGAGGGACGAGGGCAATATCGGTGACATCGGTTGGTGACCAGATACCATATTTGAACAACTAGATACGTGACCATAAATCGAACGTGTTCAAGTCCACCAAATTACTTTATTTAAATACGATACTGCATGGCCATTAAATTACAACACTTCTTTGTAGTGAAACACTAATGTAGTAAAATTAGCTTGATATCGAAAAGTAATGTTGAATCGACTCACCACAACTTTAGCGCTTCGCTAAACTCGAAAACAGCACAATATACTCGAAAACAGCTTCCTCTATAAGTCTGTTTGATTTCATCTCTTTCTATGTCACCGATTCCAAGAAAATGATCCCGCATGTATGCAGATCACGCATTCATTGTCAATCAAATTGACTAATTGGAATAGGTCGTAACGTATTTGGTGGCAACGTATATTTAACAGCTTTGGTGTTTTATATGTCACTTTTTGAATACTGTAGTGTGTGACTTTGTTGAACAAAAGCTCAGATAACATGTTTCAATTATGCTTTGATCTTATTACTTTCTGTCGTTTGGCAGTAACAAACTCATGTGATGATAACGTATCTTGTTATTTCATGTGTAACATACGTCTATTAAAAATTGAAATATTTGTACAAAGCAATGCAAACTATTTTCAAGGATTTGTTGCGTTTTTTTGTTAACTGTGGATTCTAAATGTTCGAACTACGTATCAACATTACTCTATGTATAAAACCCTAACTATATAGAACATGGAATGCAGCTCAAATCGAGTACATTCGTAGTTTTCTATTTATCGTGTGACGTTGTTCTTCGTCAGAATGAAACATTTGAACTACAGCCTGATTTGTTGGTTTTATTTATTCCAGAACAATCCTGTAAACAATTCTCCTTCTTCAAATAGTCGCTCGCCGTAGACGCGCGAGCATACTCGTACACCTATATAGCGCGGAAATAAACCCGTTATATTAATATAATAGCCTGTATAAACTAGTTAAGGAAAATGTATTTAGGATAAGAATGAAATTTACTTTAGATTTTTCTGTAATATTGCCCCGATCAAGAAATATGTCATGCAAATAATGAACATTATGAAAAAGGTTATAGAAGTGCACACTATTGGTAGGTAATTTTACATTCTTACGTAGAATCAATGCTAACGTTTTAGATAAAACATTCTAACTTGCACTAATCGTATATTGTAGATGGGTGCATATCGCAAGGTAAAATCCAATTCGTATTTGTAACACTAAAATAACGTAATACAACTCAATAAGTATCGTAAATTTAGCCACCTTATGTCACAATATGTAAGCAGTAACATAAGTAGCGCATATGTAGTTTTACAGCAGTCAGATTCGTAGTTGAAAAATTTAGTAGTGACATACATGTTTTAGTTGCCACACTGTATTTTATCCTTTTTTATTATTTTATCACGTAAATCCCAGACCCAAATGGAACCATGACAGAAATATGCAGGTCCACGTCGAAAAGTTTGGGGTACATTTGTATTTCGTTCCAAAAATGACATGTCGTGGATGCCAAAAGTTTGGTGTATTTCTTGCGAATTCGTGAGATTGTCGTCAGATAATCGCGCGAAATTTGTACGAAATCAATTAATTCGTACGAAATTCGCATGATACTCAAAGGTTGCTCCTGCGTTACTCATACGACATTCGCACGAGTGTATCACGCCGGTCTCACGACATGTTCACGTGATCATGAGCCACGGCAGTCGCATGTTTGTACGACACAATTATCGTGGTTTCATTGTAACCTAGGCTTATCTGATAATATCCGCACTTCACGATCAATTTGTGTAGGTTTATTTCCGTATCTGCAGGTATAAACCAAATTCGATAATACTTTCATTATCGATTTATCCATTGTATTTGGTATAGGGTGGGAAGATTGTTTAAATCATATTTTCAATTATGAACGAATGAATAGGTTGTTTAAAACACCCCTATAATCGATAGTTAGGTAAACACGAAAATGAAAGAAATAGCGAATTTGAGTTATAGCTATATGTATCACTGTGTATGTTTTATATTTCTTGTTTAGATTTCGTGAGCGTTATTGTATATTTATATAGAGAAATATTAATTTTGAATCTACCAGTCGATGAGCTATTGTCTACGCCCGTGTGTGCTTCTTTATTTTGATTTTTTTTTCTAAATTTCTGAATTTATTTCATGCAAAGTTTAACTTTCAATACTTCTAACAGTAAAACTTTGTATATATCTTTGTACTCTTATATGTATAATACATTGAATGACTGATATATAGATAACAAACAACAGACAGAAGATTCATTTTAACTTTCTATTGTGTTTGTTGTTAATACGCCCCAATTTACAAAAGAATATTCGAATATCCGAATATTCGTTTGTTCGTCCGAATATTCGAATACTGATTCGGCATTCAAATATTCGATAACAAATATTTTTCAATATACATGTAAAAACAGAAAGCAAGTGTATAAAATTTCAATGATGGGCGTTATCGCATTGAATGACATTTTACGCGCGAAAAAAAGATATCGACAGGTGTTTATTGACATGTCATGGTGAATACTTGGGTGCAAGAGAGATATAACACTCTGGCGATGACACTTAGGCCCTGAAATTACTGGTAATCGTGGGGATTGCTCAGTTATTTCAAAGGAATCATTATTAAATAAGAAGGTCGAATGTTCAAATATTCGTATATTGGTTCGGAAGGTTAACCGAATATTCGAATACCAAAATTGCAATCCGTTGACATCCCTTTTATTAATGGTATAGTCGTTCAAAAGATATGGGTGTAAGCAATGTTGAGCTTCCGTGTACAGGTTGCGGAAATTAAATTTGATTAAATGTTAACCGAAAACATGCGACTACTAAATTGATTCGATCATTTCCATGATAAATATGAATGGTTTGAGCGTGCAGACGCAGATACATGTATGTAGAAATTCACGTTTTGCTGTAGACAAATAAATTATAGCACTAGATAACGGACTCCGAGGTGATAAGAGGATATCAATATTATAGTGTGCATGGTGAAATACAACTAAGCAGGTGTATAAACAGAATACATTATTGACTTTAGGTACTGGATAATACATGCATTATGCGTAATCCATATGTTTATTTCAAGTTTCCCGACCTACCCTATTTTTTGCTCGACCTTAGAACATTTTTTCGCGTGTGATATTTTTGGCCAATTTCTTCTTTTTTGTAAAATTTGTTTGTTTGCATTTTTCTATAGGTTTATATTTCTGCCCAGGTAGTAGACGCTTTACGAATATTCCAGCTATAGAGCATTATATTCACCTTGATAAAACATTATCCATATTAAAAGGTAAAGGGGATTTGTCTTTTAATATAATATTAATTTAAATATATGTTTAATTTGCTTCGTTTGAAGAAAAAACAATTATAAAAAAGATTTCCGACCTACCAACCCTACTTTTCTGGGCATGAAACCTGAAACAAACATATTTTTAGGCCTTAGGAACCTTTCATGGTTGTGTATAAGCCCTTAACATTGGTACATATATATATATATATATATACATATAGACGCTGTACAAAATAGATTATTAATGCGCAAACAATATTTTTTTCCGGTTGCATATAGCGTAATTACTGTAATAAGTGTTTATGGTGTTCTTTGGGATCAAAGCTAGTACAAAAAAGTATAATATTCAGATGATACGCTATAGTGTATGTACTATCCCTTGCTTAAAGTCAGTCATTCGGCTATCTATGCAAGTGACCCATCTGGAAGAAATTAACGCATTTACAGTAAAACCTCACTATTAACACCTCAATATCAAGACCACCTTAATATTAAGGCCAGTTTTTAAGACCCAATGGTGGTCTTATTATCGACTGAAAGCTGGACCTGATAGGGAGACAGTTTCTTGAGGTAAGGCATGCCACTGGAAATTGGGAAGAAAAAGTATTTGTGATAGTCCGTTACTGGTTGGACGTGTTGGAATGCTTGAGAGTGTGGGGTCCTGGAGGCTCTTGTGATTTGAGTGAGATAATTTGGTAGGGGGATAGCAACCTTATTATGTAAGATGTTGTGAAACATGACCAGGCGCTGCTCTATACGTCTGTTGTCTAGACGTCTCCATTTGAGGGATGTAAGCATGTCTGTGACACTCGATGTGCGACTGTAGTCATGTTTGGTCCAACGGGCAGCCCTTCTCTGTACCGACTCAAGTTGGTCGATAAGAGTTACTGTGTTGGGGAACCAGATAACGGAGCTATATTCGAGCTGGGGCCGTACGAGTGTCCTGTATGCAGTTGATTTGAAAGTTTCAGAGTGTACTTTGATGTTACGTCTAAGGATGCCCAGTGTTTGGTTTGCCTTTTTAGTGATTTCATCAATATGTGTGTTCCAAGCGATGTCATTGGTGATGGATATTCCGAGGTGCAGATGTTACAGATTCTAGGATGGTGTTGTGGAGAAGATACTGAGTTGGAATAGTAGTTTTACGTTTAGTTATGTGGATGACCTGGCATTTTGCTTGGTTAAACTTCATATCCAATTTTTTCTCCCACAGCTCAAGCTGGTGCAGGTCTGCTTGTAAGAAGCTGGAATGGGAGGCGATAGAGAGTGAGAGAAGGGTAAACAGCTGTGTCATCAGCAAAACGACGTACTTTAGAGGAGTTAACAGAGTCAGGAAGGTCGTTCATGTAAATAAGAAATAGGAGTGGCCCTAGGACCAAGCCCTGGGGAACTCCCGAGGAGACTGGGATGGTAGGAGATTGAGAGCCTTTTACGAATACAGCTTGGGATCTGTTATTAAGAAAACTCCTTATCCAGGGTAGAGTTTGGCCTCTGACACCATAGTGGTAAAGTTTGGACATGAGCTTCTCATGGTTTACCATGTCGAAGGCTTTGGAGAAGTCAAGTAGTATAATATCTACTTGGCTTCTCTGGTTGACAGATTGGACAATATCCTCAATTAGCATGAGAAGTTGAGTCTGGCACGATCTTTTCTCCCGGAATCCATGCTGGAGGTCATAGAAGATGTAAGCCTTAGTAAAGTATTTAATGATGCTAGATGCGACAATGTGCTCAATGGTTTTGCAGAGTATGCAGGTTAGCGATGTTGGGCGATAGTTGGCAGGATCTGATCTGATACATTTCTTATAACTGGGAGCTACATTTGCAATTTTCCAAATGTCTGGCAGGGTACCGGTCTTTAAAGACATATTGAACAGCTGGGCTAGAATCGGGGAGATTTCTTTATAAATGTTCTTGAGTATGATTGGTTTAATTTGGTCTGGTCCTGCAGCTTTGTGAGGGTGTAGGGTTTTAATAGTTGTTCAATACCTGGGATGGAGATTTCGATGTCGGGCATGGGACTGTGGGTGCTAGGCGAGTCGGGGATCTTTCTACCCGTGTCTGCCAGATCTTGAACTTTCATTTTTGCGAGTGATTTTAGTGAGATTGGAGACTTGGGAGTGAATACTGACTGATCGTTTAGTACTGCTGCCTTGTCTTCATCCTCTGTGTACAGTTTGGTTTGCTTTTTCAGAGAGTCAATTCCAAAAGAATCTTGTTTCGCGTGTTTAAGTAGGGAGTATTGGTGTTTGGTCTAGTATTGTGTTCTGCTTGGTCATTTGAGTTGATGGAATTCACATTGAGGATGTCTTCAAGTTAGTTCTAGTATGCTATTCTTGTTTCTTTTCTACAGAAGTGTTTGAGATCGAGATATTTTTTCTTTGATTCATTTGTATTGTGTTTTTGTGATGCTTGTAGGCTTTGTCTCTTCTCCTATAGATGCGCTTTAGGTCGACTTTGATCCAGGGGAACTTATTTTGGTGGATGACCATTTGGAAGGGACAAATGTGTTTACTGCATCTTCTATTGAGCTGGAGATGGTATTCCATAGTTCTTCTACAGTGCATGTATTGTAACTATTTGTAGTAAGTAGAGTTTCATGGAGGTCCCTCCCAATCTGCCTTCTTATTAGGCGAGATTTCTGTAGTTTAACCTTGGCAGAGGTGTTAGTGTTAATCAGGACAACATCATGGTCGCTGATGCCAGGGATCACATTGGTTCTATTGACAATGGTAGGGTTGTTTGTAAGGAACAGATCGAGTATGTGGTTTTCTCGAGTTGGATCTTTGACTACTTGGTTGAGGTTGTTATCATGTAAGATGTTAACACAATCTCTGTAGTAGGATGGGAGGTTGCATTCTGGAGAGGGAGCAATACTTGACCAGTCAAGTTTGGGCATGTTGAAATCTCCACCGACCCATACTGTTGCATTTGTTTTGGTTGCCATGGAGAGGGATTTGCTGAACTCATCCAGGCTATGGGGTCATGCTCTTTGGGCTTATAGTAGCAGCCTACCAGTAGTGGTCTGGAGCCTTGGATTTCAATTTTGACCCAAGTTTTCGCAGTCAGTTTGGAGATGGGTAGCTTCTTGTGCTAGGAGACAGTTTTTAACTGCAATGAATACCCCGCCCCCATTCTGGTGTTTCCTATCTCTCCTAAATGGGGTGTAGTTCAAATCTGGGCTGAATATCTCATTATCAAAGTGTTTAGGTTTTAGCCAGGACTCAGTGTCAATGATTATGTCTGGTTTTGCTGACATGACCATGTTTTCGTACTCTAGTTTCTTGTCGACAATTGACCTGCAGTTAACTACTGCAATTTTCAATGAGTGTCTGAGTTTATTCTTTGAACTCTGTTTGGATTTCTTTATGGTTTCAGATTTGTTCTTGGGTGTTGATGTAAGTGGTTGATGGTTGCGGTCAGGATTGACTTGCATATTTGTGGGGCTTGTGATATCCATAGTGCTATTTAGGTGGTTAAACTTGTTTGGTGTACAGAATGAATCAAGGCTAGCATGAGCAGATGTTGTTACATTCATGTTGTCACATGCATTACACTTCCATGCTCCAATACGTGAGTCACTACCAAGCCTGTCATACACACTGTCTGACATATTTTGGCAGTCTGCATGGTACCATATGAAACAGAATTCACATTCCACCCCTTACATGGCCATGTTACAGGCTGCTCGCGACTGCCACATGGGAGACAGTGGATGTGTTTCCTACCACCTCAGGCACCAGGGTTGGTCCTGGGTTGGATTCGACATCAGTTGAGAGTGTTAAAAGTAGTATGCTCAGGAAAATAGCACTTTTATATGAACAATTATGTAAGCTTCTGGTTCTGAGAGACTGTCTGAGTTTCAGTGAGCAACACTTAAGCAGGAGCTTGCTACGTTGACAACGTGGTGTTACATCTCTCTGGGATGATTCGGCCTTCATGCCGTCTGGAGAACTCATCAGGCAGATAACAAGGAGAGCAAGTGAGTTTGGATACACTAACATGACTATTCCTTGAAGTATGAGTGGGAAAAGTGTGTTTTTAACCTGCTAACTCCTTCGAAAAATATCACCGGAAGTGGTTACCGGAAGTCAGCAAACAATGGGCGACCTTGACCTCGGTCAGCTGTTTTCTAATAAAAAAAAGAAATTTCACCTTTATCTCAACACGGAGAGCAGAAAACCTGAATTACAAAGTCTTCCTTTTATACTTATGTTTTACGCCAGATGTGTCTCGACAAGTTAAGACCTTCGGAAATCAGGAGATAAAGCAAAGATCGTGAGTGAAGAAAATAGCTTGTTGTCACCTTGACACCAATTTGATTTTCCCTTGGAATGTATTTAACAATACTAGTATAGTATTATGTTTGCGGAGCCTGGTAAAACTTGGAAATAACTGTTACAATCCTCTATATGTTTAAAGCTGGTTATATTGGGTCAACAGAAACCAGGCACAATGTATATGTTTTTATAGGTATTTCAATGACCCCGAAATGTTACCATCATGTCGTTAAATGACTTTTAATTAGGGATGTCAACGAATATTCGAATATTCGAATATTCGTTTTATCTTTGAATATTCGAATCCTGTTTCAATATTCGAATATTCGGATTTTTTATTTATTTGCCGACCCCGATTTGTGTAAGAGTTTCAAAGTTTCAAAGTTTATTTCGTTTAAAACCAGAAGGTCACAGACCCATGTGGCTAATCAGTATACAAACAGATATAAATATAAATATGGAGAACATCAAAATATGAACATATCATATTATTAATATCAACATACCAACATTACTAACATATCATTATAAAATTATATGAAAATTATAACCCTACAATCTGTTATATATATATATATGTGCGTGTGCGTGCGTGTGCGTGTGTGTGTGTATAAAACATGATCATAATACATTTACTATTGACAATAATCCTAATACATACAATATATATACATATATATCATAATTAGTATAGGAGTACCATGTCCCTAGCACTGATTCCTTATCGAAACGAAATATAAGGTCATCTGCAGGGTAATAATGCACTATAGCAAAGTTATAAAGATGGCAACAAACGCACACCTTCAACATTACTTTTACTCGATAATGTATAAATATCGCAATCAGAAACATAAAAAAGCATTACACATTGACAGACATATAATACTACTTTAATTTATCAAAACATATTCTAATCGTAAAATTGAATTTGAATGAGTTTATAAATAAAAGTATACAAATATGCCGAACACCAATTTAATAACATAATATTTTCATATCACTGAGATGAATATCTTTATTTGAAAATCTTAACGGACAGTGAATATACTTATTTTATTGAATTAGACACCAAATAATTGCTAAAAATATATATGTTATATCTTCTGATATGAAACTAATACTACTTACTAAGTTTATCATACGTTGTTTAGATAAAGTGTATTTGTTCTAACATTGAAAGCTTTTTCTACATAAATTCCCAAGTTCCTAATAATTTTCTTATTCCTAGAATTTAAAAGTTCGATAAATTTGGGCATATTCGGGCGCCTCCAGAAATATCCAGGTATATATTTATTTCGTAACTCGACATATAAATTGCATTTTAATACAAAATGAAACTCATCTTCTAATTCTTCACATAACAAACACTTTCTTTCATTAACAGGGGTAGCTCTTGGTTTGTTCCAACGACCTGTTTCGATGCATAATCTATGAGAAGAGATACGTAAACGAGAAATGCATATTCTAAATTTTTTAATATTAACAACATCAAGATATGGTTGGAAATTATGAGATGACAAGAATCTATATAATGACGCTCTACTAGAATCTTGAAGTCTTCCGGTCCAGTTCTGTAAAAATTGATCTTTAATCCTTTGTTTCACATTTAATACAAATAATTTGATATCCCCAATAGTTTGAAACAACCATACTTCATAAAACCCAAGTGTACATAGTAAATCTCTGGTAAGTGAACACCAATTTACTCTATTATTGTCAATAATATCATTATATAACGTGTCATATATTTTTCTTATATATCTATGTTCATTTGCATTTACAATCTTAGCCCAAAACTTTAAAATATTAACATATCTTGCATTTTGAAGAGGCATTCTGCCCAATTCACCATATATAAAATCATTTTGTGTTGATTTTTTAACACCTAAAATGCGTTTGCAAAATTGTATATGTACTCTTTCAATGGCTACACCTCTATTAAATCCCCACACTTCACTTCCATAGTTTAAAATAGGAGCAATTAATTTATCAAATAGCTCAATTCTATGCCTAACAGTAATAGTTGTGAATTTATACAAGTACTTATCCATTTTAAATATAGCCTTTAATGCTTGTCCAGATAGTGTTTTCTGAGCATCAGAAAATGAGCCACCAGAAGTAAAAACAACTCCAAGATATATAAATCTGTTAACAATATCAATAGGTTCACCGTCATAATAAAAATACAAATCATTTGGTAATCTGCCGCCTTTTCTAAATATAACAACTTTGGTTTTCGAAATATTAACTTTAAGTTTCCATTTGTTACAATATGTAAGATAGTATGAGAGTAATAAAGGATGTTGTTGTTGTTGTTGGTGTTGAAATATACGCGCTTGTAAACGTGTCATTGTATATATTGGGGGGGGGGGGGGTGCTAATATAATTGTATATCGTCGGGTGATGACGGTTTGTCTCTTTCGATAATCCGTTAATTACTGACCATTTGTAACAGTTAGATAGTCCATAGTCTCAAATAGAAGAAAGTAGGTGTCTAATTGTCGTAATTTTGTTGTTGACGAAAGTTGTAAAAAGTAGGCAGTTAAAACCACCGACAGGGACTTGAGTTAATGACTCGCTTTTTAATTAAGGAAGATCAAAGATGTAATTGAGAAAAGAAACATGCCGAAAAAATGGGGTGACGGGAAACAACATAATTTGCATACTAATTTTTCACGTAGGTCATATCATCCAATCAAAATGACTGTTTTAAAACATTTTACTCAAAATACAACGAGTAAATGCATTTTGTTCGGTTCGATTTTTAATTAAGTACTCAATATTCGGGATTAAAGAAAATATATTCATAAACACGAATATTGGCATTCAGAAGATGATCTGCAATAACTTCATTCGTCAGAGTCTTAACATCCGGTGAAAACGAAAGTAGAATACACACAGCACTTCATGAACTTTGGTATATAAAATATGATTTTTTGATAATTTTGTCTAAGTTGTGTCGATCGAATATTCGAATATTCGTTCGAAATGAAAAACGAATATTCGAATACCTGATTTGCTATTCGTTGACATCCCTACTTTTAATCCAAAGGGGTAAATGTGTCTTATTGATAATTCATCAACAAGTTTTAACCAAAAATTGATTAAAGTAGATTCTTCAGTGTTCTCTTAAATGTATAATGTTGGCCAATAGTCCGGTTTTCAGGTGAATAACATCGATAACTATTGCCATTCCGACGAAATGTATACAATCCTAGCTTCCGGGTTAAAGTTAATAATGTCTGGGTAGGCAAGTGATTTATCAACGGTTATTACTTTTCGTTAACTACTCACTTTCTAAAGATTAGTATTGGTATTTTGGCATATTTACTGCGATCATAAAATGACGAAAACGTTGCACATAAAGTCGGTAGCGTTTTTGGAGCTTGTATGATGATCTTTAAAAATATATTATGCTCATGTATCTATTCATTTGTTTATCTAACAAACATGAAAAATATACTTTATCTTGTTAAAACTTTAATAAATATGCATTATCACAGAGTACATATATTATAATGTATTCATCTGTATTTGCCGAAAAAAGAAGTTTGTATTACCCGAAAATATTTTTTTTAAACAGGCGGGTGTCTTTTACCTTTTGTGTGTGTTAGGAATATGATTAAATAAGATGTTTTAAACGGCTATTCGTGGCAATGTTTTTTTTATTAAATGATGTTTTAGACGATGTAATAACCAAAATGGATGAAGCCCATTAAATAGTTTAGGTTAAGATGAGCCAGAAATATCTTTTAAGTATTCCACCCGTAATTGAATCACGTCATTTCCAATATATATGTACGGCTCAGTAAGCAAAATATAACTCGTATTACAAAATTTGATATCAATATATTATCATTTATAATACATTGGAATTATAAAATCATATACCAAATTGCTTCAACACGTGTTTCTACAAATACATATAATAGCAATAATTAAAAAAATAATAATGAAGGGAGATAATTCAGTGACAACATATTGAAAATAAATAATTAAGCTATTGAGAGACAAACAATTGCCATGGTTTTGTTGCACTGTCAATATTATCAAGTTTTACAAGAACGCTAAGTTACATTTTCCAAAAAAAAAATAATATTTTATGAAAAAGCACACAAAACTACTTAGTAGTGTTACTTTTTCTCAGAAAAACGTGCACGTTATTAAGACAGTAAGTTTGATATATGCTGAGTTAGATAACGTTAATAATTTTATTATAGACAATTTGATGCCCCATTGATACATCAATTTAGTTTAGGTCATATGTTATTAACAATATTTTAATTTTGACAGGAATTTTGCCCATTTCTAAAATGCTTTATGCATAAATGTAAAAAAAAACATACATTTTCCTTGAATGTCTTGAAGCTGTTTCTTTAATTACTTTATTCTACATATCGGATTAGTACAAAGATGCTTTCCTTAACAAGAAAAGGGAGAAACGGAAGGACAATAAATATGCCTTCTCAAATATTAATAACGTCCTTTATCCCTGTGCACATCAAGGTTAGTTGTATTTACATGTACAGTACAACCTCAATAAAGTCGAAAACAATTGGAACGCTTGAAAACTGGTCTTATTATTGAGGTGGTCTTAATATTGAGGTTGAATAAACAGCAAATAGTGAAAATGGACTTATATAAGGAGGTCCTATTACTGAGGTGATCTTTAAGTTAGGTTTTACTGTGTACCATATTCACGTGATTCCAAAATCAACCCTGTATTGAAAGATGTCAATTTATAGAACTATTGAGTATCACTGTAGATTTTTTTTAGATGATATTTGTATGGTAGATGGACGTAATGTCAGTAAGCGAGATTAATCTGAAATGGTCCTGTGTGTATAAACTGAAAGAGTGGACAGATATTTCCCATATATTAGAATGGTTTTGTGATATATAGTATGCCGTGTGTATACTGACATTTCGATAAATACTCAGTTTTAGAGCTTTACTCTTTGACTACATAATAATTAGTGAATTTGTTTTTCAAATAAATCAGCCGATAGTTTCAGCTTCTTCCATTATAGTTTGATTGTTTCCGCACATTCGTATTCTAACAACGTTTTGTGAATAAACGTTTTTATAGTATAGTTTATTTCGTTTTGATTAAAATACATACATAACATATAAGAGATAAAGCATTTACATGTATATAATCATATACGTGACAGTTGCTTAGATATATACTATTTGTTTATATATCCAGTATAGTACAAACACAAGAAGACAAGAAGACAGTGGTCAGATTGTTATGAATGCAAAAATTGTCGCTAAGATATCTGTCAATCAAACGTAACTCCGCCCACGGTGCGCAAGTAAACTATCTACCTTTCAAAATGGATGTTGACATTCGACCTCTCCCTAATTTCGCCCGTAAACGTAGCAATACATGATGGATTTTAACGTTGAATCAACTTTTGATCGAATTTGTGATAGATATCACTTTCAGTATTAGCTCAAGAAGGAGCAAATAATAGTAATATCGACGGTGATCTGGGTAGGGTAATAACCAAGTGCGCACCGCCTCCATAGCAACTCTCCCATCTTCTTATTTAACAGGTGATCGATTCACTATTGTTTTTTACAAAACAAATCGTATCAATGAATAGCTTGCGTTGAAAAGACAAATAAATCAACGAAAAGCTACAATTTTATGTCTTACAGTTTTTTATTGCATGCAAAGCATTTATTTGTTCACGAAAATAAGAGTAAATGCAGTGGAAAGACCGACGGTGTCCAACTCCTATTCACTTTTGTGAATGGTTTAGCTGGACGTTGTACAGCGACAGTATAGAGATGTGACGTCCGTGGCTGGACTAGGATCAGGCATACCTCTAATATAATCTAGTCTAGTGTACTTTTTACCAAGAGCCAGTTTAACAAATATTAATTATTCTGAATTTTGACAGCAGTATTATTAATCCGAGGTGGATATCACAATATTGTGTAAAACTAATGTAAAACTGGTTTGAGTTTTTCATAGTCGATGTTTGTTATCAGTAAGCGCAAACTTGACGAAATTCGTAAGGTTATTTTTTAGTGTAAGGTATCACTTTAAACTGTTAAAAGTTTGAGGTCAGTGGTAAATACAGCAAATATTATCGCTCTCATAACCCATTTTTCGGTGCAGCCGAACTTACATGGCCTTGCTTTTTGCATATCAGTGTTGTGTAAACAGATCAAATCTTTGTTAACAACTAAATCAATAGGAGTATTCGTGTTTACATAACAAACCCGTCCAATCTTGCTCATGCGCACTTCACTTGTGGGCAAAAGGCAAACATCCGACATCTACATCTACATTGTACGAAATCGCTGTCATGAATGACCGTTACGTTTCGGTTAGTGGCTAGAAAAAGGTAAAAGCGTTAGAATAAGCATTAGAGTAATAGAAAAGATAGAAGTAGCAAGTTAACATAAAGAGTGTATAAGAGATAGTTCTCAGGCTGCGTCAGTTCCTTAGCGTCAGACCACTCCGGCTAGCGTAGCGCCTAATGGGAATTCACCCAACCGGTACAGCTCTGACCATCATTGGTTCTTAAAACAGTCTGGGAGGATAGCTGCCTTAGAATTTTACTTTCGCGAACTCCTGCTTGAAATGTACCAAGTCAGGAGCCTCGGCGATGGCTGCCGGTAAAGAATTCCATGTGCGGATAGTGCGAGGGAAGAAACTGAATTTGTAGTTGTCGGTCCTGGATGCTAGTTGTCTAAGTTTAGTAGAGTGTTGTGACCTCGTACGTGTTGATGCAGGTATTAAGGATAAAGTTGACTTGATGTCTACCAGATCTTTCAAGATTTTGTACATCATAGTGAGCTGGATCTTGGTGCGTCTTGACTCTAATGACTCCCAGTCAAGTTCATTGAGCATTTATGTAACGCTGCTGGTGTTCCTGTACCGGTTGCTAGTGTACCGAGCAGCTCTACGTTGCACCATCTCCAGCTTTGATATGTACTGTTTGGTAAAGGGGTTCCAGACCGAAGCACAGTACTCTAGGTTGGAGCGAACCATCGCGAAGTATGCCTGGGATTTAGTATCCTTACTTCGGACCCTTAGGTTCCTCTGTAAAAAGCCTAGCATGCTGTTTCCCTTCTTTACAATTCTGTCAATATGGATATTCCAAGACAGGTTGGATGTTAAGTCTATGCCTAGATATTTAGAGGTTGTCGTCTCTTGGAGAATGGATCCCTTCAGCCTGTAGTTATACTGGATTTTATTCTAAGACCTGGTGACCCGCAGGGCGTTACACTTATCTGGGTGGAAGTCCATGTCCCACTTATTTTCCCAAGATGCCAAATTGTTGAGGTCTTCTTGGAGTTGTTCGCAGTCCTGCAGGTTCTTGATGGGCCTATACATGATGCAATCATCGGCGAACAGCCTGGTTTTAGATGAGACGCATTCTGGAAGGTCATTTATGGACAGGAGGAAGAGCAGCGGCCCAAGGACAGTACCTTGGGGCACGCCACTAATGACCGGTGCATCATCTGATGTGGCGCCATCCACAATGACTCGCTGGCTTCTGTTGGAGAGGAACGATTGAATCCAAACAAAATAATTTCCTCTAATACCATAGTGGCGAAGCTTGGTTAGGAGACGCTTGTGTGGTACGCGGTCGAACGCCTTAGAGAAGTCCAGTATAACTAGGTCCATGGCTTGGTTCTTGCCTAAGGATCTTGAAAGTTCGTCTGATAATGTGAGGAGCTGTGTCTCACAACTGCGTCTGGCTCGGAAACCATGCTGGCAGTCTGTCAGGATGTTGTGTCTTTCTAAGTGGGACATGATGTTGCTTGTCAGTATGTGTTCTTGTATTTTGCAGGAGACGCTAGTGAGGGACACAGGGCGGTAGTTGCTTGCTTTGAATCGGTCTCCTTTCTTAAAGATGGCTGAGACATTTGTATACACAATGGATGTGTCAATAAACCGTATTGATACGTTATCGGATGACATAAAACTGTCAAAATACGCCAACGGTTTGCTCGATGGTGCAAAACAACGATACAAAGTGAAGTTATTGTATAATTATGGGCAAAACATTCTGCCAGATCCGTATTTTTTTGACAAGAACTGGACGACCGAAACGTTGAGCTGGCCAGATTTAACCTTTGGTGATATCTACTGTTACCTGATCGAAAACCCTGGAATATATACCAATGAATCGTTAAAGGCGTACAAATCTCTGGATGCATACCGGTAAGGTTAGAATAACAAAGATTTTAAAATATTTGTATAGATATCATGAGTTGTTCAATGACAATGGAATTTATTTCGGACGCATCCAAAATTTCTGATGCTGACACTTGCTACGCATATAGAGATTTAATAACCGTACGATATTAATAAAGGTACGTAAAAGACAGACATTTGTCTCACGTCTATTTATATTAAATATTTCACCATTTAATTTGATGTTTGTAAAAGGTTAGGGAATGTTATTTAATTTAAACAGTGAAAACACAGAAGCACACAGTTACTGAAAATTGAATGTGACTTTTCTGATCCACAATGTAATTAATTACTTTTCAGGTGTGTTGTTAGTGGTCATGTGCAGGCAGTGGAGTATAACGGACTAAGTGATGACGTCCCTTACTGCGCGCTAAGAGCAAACGTCATTCCGTCTCAGAAACCCCATCAGTCCTGGGTGTACTTGAATAAGAAGTCAGCAGATGTCTACTGTGCACACTGCACATGCATGGCTGGGTAAACAATTATTCAATATATCTGAGCAGAAAATATATTTTAAATAAATTTGCTATGGTTGAGCTAAAGCAGGCATAAGTTAAGTAAGGTATTTGAAATTAAGTGTAATAAATATAAGTTGGCAAACAATATTTATGATTTTCCAGTAATATCGTTTATGTCTATTATGCATATTATTGGAACATGTATATACACTTTCAGCAGGCAACTATTAATTATTATGTATCTTTACCATTACAAGTAATGTTATGTAAGTTTGCAAAGTGCAATAATAGAAAAAAACATTTCAGACTTGGTGAAGTGTGTTCCCACGTTGCGGCATTACTTTTCAAAGTGGAGATTGGTGTAAAACTGGGCCTTAACAACCTATCATCAACAAGTGAAGCATGTCAATGGAAGAACTCATTCCGCAAAGAGGTAAAAATACATTTTTGGATAATCCGATTTAATAGGTTACAGAATTACTTTGTATTCAGAACAACCCAAAAAAATAAAAAGTTTTTATACCTTTCAGCAGTATCTGGTTAATTACAATACAACAAATATGAATGTGTGTAAGTATTTATCAATTGTACATATAAACAAACCTAAAAATTAACAAGTAGAGGCAAGTTAACTGCTATAGAAGATATCCTGACTTCTTTGGTCATGTGTAATTAAACATAATGGTGTAATTTACAGGTTGAACCGATGAATATTGACCAGCTGAAACCCTAATTAAGGGAAAACCTTCTAAACCAGTTCCATCCAGCACACCTTCAAGCAAGGACCCACTACCCGACATAGAGGTCTAGAAAGCCTTGAAAGCAGCCTGTCCAAATGCTGTTTCTTCACTACAATTGACCCCCTGGACCCAGAAGAAACAGAAACAGCTTCAGAAACAGGTGAATCCGCTGAAATTCTACCTCCACTTCGAGACTTATACTCCAATCACTATTCCAGATACAATAAAGAAGAACTATCCAGACAATTAAAAACTGTATGGTCACAGTATAAGTGCAGTGAGCAACAATCCCTTGATTTAGAAGCGGCCACAAAGGGACAGGCAATATCACCACTTTGGTATGAACATCGGAAAGGAAGGATAACTGTATGCCAAAGTTCCACTAGTGACAGACTGGTTCGCCAAATAACGGGACACTTATGCTACAATATCAGCAAACAGAAAGCAGTTAAGTGGGGATCAGAAAATGAAGAAAAAGGAGGAGAGTATGTGCAGAAACAAAACATGAACACAGTCACTTGATGGTATTGGCTCAGGAATTGCGTGTAAACCACAAAAACCCTTTCATTGGTGTCTCAACAGATGGTATAGTTGCATGTGATTGTTGCCCAAGAAAACTTTTAGAAATTAAGTGCCCTTACAAGCATAAAAATAAGTCTGTAACAGAGGCAATTAAGATAGACAAGGACTTCTGTCTAACGAAAGAACTTGACTTGAAACATAAACACAGGTATTACACCCAAGTACAAATGCTTGTTTATCGAATGAATTTGTGTGATTTTTTTGTGTAATGTTGACAGTGTTATTGTAAAAGTGCATATGGACCCAGCATTTTGTGATATGTTAATTAGAAAAATTGAACATTTCTTCATGCAGCAAGTTTTACCTGAACTTTGTACAAGCCAACTGGAGAATGCTACTTTTACAGAGCAGGACATTCCAGCTGATAATAACAACGAAGCTGAAGATGTGTGGTGCTTGTGTAGGGAACGTGAATATGGTAGAATGATTGAGTGTAAAAACACAGACTGTCCAACTAGGTGGTTTCATTTTGAATGTGTCAATGTCAGAATGTGTCCCAGAGGAGATTGGTTTTGTCCGGAGTGCACAGAGTAAACACTATTCAGGCACAGTATACACGACTGTTGAAAAGAAGACAATCGATACATTTTACCATGACTTGCAAACTACCCCTTCATGCTGTTCTTATTTAATCTGTGTTGTTCTGAAAGCTGGAAGTTTTGCATTACATTTTAGTGATATGTATCAAGATTCAACTATCCCATGAACTTTGTTTTGATTCATGTGCACAAAATATTTTTCAAATTAACTATTCAGAGACGATTTGTTGTTGTCATTGCTGGTAGTGCATGCTAGTGTTATGCCACACAATAAACATCCATTAACTCGGCTTGTTACCAGTTGGTTATTCTTTTATCAAATAATTTACAGTAAACTCTGTAATGAAATCTGATTTTGATATTCTATGACCAAAATATATGTGGTTGAATTTAATGTTTATGAGTAAAACTAATACAAACTGAATTAAATGCATTGCGATATACAATTTATAAAATCAGACAATTATCATTAAGGCTTTATGCAGAGTTTACGGTATATTATTCATATTTAACTGTCTAGAACTTAAAAAAGGTATTTTGGATTGTTTGACATCATATCAAAAGCTTTTGTCGTATGTTCATATTTTGCAAAAAACAACAAAATACAAGTACATGTATTAAAAAATAAAGATTACAATACACGGAAGGGTATTCATATTTTAATTTCTCACAAAATTCATAATATCATGACAAAGAAATAATACATTCCATAAACCATTGTTATAACAAAATGAATGTTTCAACTTTCACTATCGTGATAATAATCTAATGCATATCAAGATCCAATCATTATTTCATACACAGTTTTACTTTACTAGTCTTGGTTGCAAGTTGCTAATAGCAGAACACAAAGTGAGGATATTATCAACATGGGGCACTAAACTCAGTTGCATGGTTGTGCACAGTACTCTAAAGTTGTTTAGCCTCTCAATTGCACGTTCGACGTGTATCCTGACACATGCCAACTGACGGCTACATTCAACAGCTTTTTGGCTTAGTTGAGTTTGTCCTTTGGTGAATGATGGTATGGACAGATAGCAGTTTCTAGAAGTTACATCCTCCTCTATCAGAAATCCTCTGTCTGCCAACACAAGATCACCAAATTCCAACAAATCTAAGAACCCTGACCGTTGTGTCACAACTTTCTCTGAGGTTCTGCCTCCAAATGCCTTGGATATGAATGAAACAGATCCACATGGGGTCATGGCGACTAAATATTTAAGAGTGTTATGATGCTTATAGTTGCTCCATGTTGCTGCCCGTGCTGTAAGATTCCCAGGACGCTCTATATATATCTCAATACAGTCGATGATACACCTTTTGGTAAAGTTCTCACAACGTTTTCTTTGGCTGGCCACCTTACCAAGAATTTAAGCTTATCAGCCATAATTGGTAAACATTTGTTTAGACACTGTGTTAGTGCTTATCCCAAAGCGCATAGACAAATCAAAATATTGCGGATTAAGTCTTAATTTCATTAATGAAATTAATACACAGTTCTCCACACTCACAGACTTGAAGGTTGGAATACTATCCTTAAGGAAGTCAATAATCCATAGCAATGTCGCAATGTTTGGAACACCTGTATAAAATGATATTTCATAGTTTGAGTTCAGTTGATTTATGCCAAATTTTGCTTGATCACGGTCTTGACGAAGCTTCTTTTTATCTAGCCGAAGACTTCTAAGTTCGGCAAGTAGGGTCGTCTTCTCTAGATGAAGAACAGCAATATCTTCTTGGCATTTTGCTGAAAATAAAGGGGAAAATCAGTACATTGCTTAATCATGCTTTATTCTTTAATAAAAAGCCAATGATGGCCGGTGTTTAACATGCTTTCCTATGTTTGTCACTTTTTGTCTCAAGTTATGTAGGTACAAGACATTTATTCACTTACTTCATCTACAATTTTATCAAAACAAAGCAAAGCAATTTTTATATGGCTACTCCTCAGGTCATGATTCATGAAAGTCTTTTGCCAACATTATAGGAAACAACAGAATCTTGTGACAATGTCTTTCTTACTTACACCATGATTAATATTCTCCAATCCATTTCAATTGTGCCATGGTTTGGTCATGCAAAATGCATTATTGGTGAAATATTACATCTACATGCATCCAGTTAAAACCATTTATGCATTGAAAGCAAATTGTCTGGAAAAAAATACAACTGAGTACTGTAGTGTACAATTTGTTTTATTACCATGCAAGTTCTCTTTTGGTGGACTATCCTCAGTGTCAGCCATACAGCCACTGAAGGTGTTGTTCTACAACGACGACAGATCCATCAGTACTGAAGCAGCTTGGTTTCTACTTTGTACATCATACTCATGCTCATATTGTCTGCGTTTTCTTTCTTCAGAGCGGTTATGGCGTTCTGCCTTCAAGTCAGGCGTCTTGTACGTTGTGCTAATGTAGCCCATGTCAACAGTCGGAAAGTAATCTGGACTTAAAAGATCTGTACTGCCACAACCTGCAATCAACAATATGATACATGCATTAGGATACGAAGCAATAGTGTGTGCTTAAGCTCAAATCAAATTCTACTGGTTAGCATACTGGACTAGTTAAATCAAGAGGCCTGGGTTTGATTCCCGAATTCGCCACACCGATTTTTCGTGTTCCACCAAAGGATGAATGTTTTATTTTTCTCAAATCTTAGATACTTATCAAATGTTAGGAGTTTGCACAAAATAGCATAATTACGAATATTGGATGGAGTTCAAAACTTAAATAAAACATTGTAAACGGTACAAAGGTCACAGTAAATAGTGGTGGGTGGGGAACGTAATGTTGCAAAAGCAACCTCCATCCGAAATTGTGATGGATGACAACTATAATAACCAAGAGCATTTTTTAATATAAGTTTTCTTAGATACCACATCTATTCAATATAAGAAAGCTAGACTAGATAAATTTACCCGAGAGGAAATGTTTTCCGCATACTCGATCGCTAGATTTTGGCGCCCATTCTTTCCTATTTACTGAGTTCAACCACAATATGCGTCGTTCTGGGTCAGTATCTGTTGGAAAACGATGCCACGACACCTTGCTGCCTTGCTGCCACCTATTAGTGCATCCTACGACAACGCAAGATTGCACCATTTTTCTTTTCTTTAGATTATTCAAGTTATTGTTTACATTCAGTAATGGCGGTTGTTGATTTTTTTGCCCACTAGCGTATTTTTACAGGTGCGCGTGACGTCACGGCGAATACTCCTATTTCTATGCAACCGAACAACGTCTGTAACATTGACGCGGATTCGGTGACCTTTTCATAAGGGGGTACATTACCTTACCGAAATCGACTCAACTTTGGTGCAACTACCGAAATCCATTTTTGATCTGGAGCGACCAGCAATCGTAAAATCTCGGCAATAAATCTCCAGTATGACAGTCGAATTAACAAAATGCACATTGTGCATAATGACCATCATCATACACAGATTGCCCCCATTGTATAAAGCGTCATGTCAGCTGCCCTAAAATCGATATTGAAATGAGGCCCCTATTGGTTCGATCTTTGAAAATCTAAAAATGATCCAAAATCTCCAATATTGATCGATGTCAAGTCAATCGATGTAAAAGGAGACAACTTATTTTGGTCGGTGGTCTTAATTAATACGGGAAGTAACAGCCGCCTTAGAAACTGAATTCTTCAATATGGCCTTTAACATGACTACCGTGATCTAAAGATGCAAGGATGTAAAGCTAACTGCGACAAGGTCTGTACATGTAGTACATGGATAGACTCGTGTAATATTGTTCTACTTAGCTTTTTCATTAATTGTATAATTATATTCTACACGGAAGGTGTTTACAGCGTAACCTCTCCAGAACATCATCTTTGAGAGTTGGTGTAATTGAGAGACTATTCTGGCTACCGACTAGATACTATTTAGTATTTGTATTACTCAGTGGCAAGATAACATTCAATCAGTTTTTCAGTCTACTATACTATAACTATAGATTTTAATAAACATGGACTAAAGTGTACAAAAGGAAACAATAACAATTATTCAGACATAATTTCATTTTCGTTTAATTTTAATGAAAACAAACTGCAGGAAATATTAATTTGGCAAATGTAAAGTCTAAGTATTTTTTTTAGACTTGATGTGTTTGTGAGTAATGCCCCTATACACAGCTATGTAATATGGTTCAAAATCAAGTTTACAATATCAACGCCCGTCGAGAAACAGATATTATTTTCAAAAGAACCATGGTCGATGTAATATGAACTTGGCAAAAATGCAACAAGTTTCGAATATGAAGGTAAGCCCTCCATCATTTGCATAATGTCTGCGATCAATGAAAGTTTTTGTTTTAATATTTATAATTATGCGGATACAATTTGAAAATTATATAATATTTTACCGTTCAACAAAAAATACAGGCCCGTTTTCTTCGCTAAAAAATAAAGCCTTTACAAGTTAACCGATAAATTGAAAATCACATTTTTTTTTCTTACTTACTAGACATGACCTAATGTCAATAAGACCGACTTTTTTAATGACGAAATATGCGTTAAAACAGGTTAATTGTGTTTATAGTTGGTTTATAGTGCATATTGGGAAAGTACACAAGTCCAACATAGTTGCTTAGTCGATAGAGTGCAAGATTATACAGAACATCGCAAACATCGCTATTTTCATCATGGCCAATTATCAAGCATGGGTACATTCTGTGCTCATCTTTCCATTCATTGTAAAACAATGTTTTAAAAAGGTCCATTTCGTCTGCTTGCAAACAGTCCGAAAAACGTTTAAAGGTCGTATCATTACAAATTCCATTTAGAGGTGTCGTTCCTGCCACGCTCCCAGTTACATAGGCCTATCTTTCCACAGGTCCTGTGGTAAAAATGGCGTCACGCCAATGACTAAATTACTGGTTTTCATAAAATGGTTAGTTGAATATGTACATATAATTCGTGGACTCAAATGCAAATGATGTAGCGATGAAACACGGTCTAAGTCTTCTAATTCTTCATTTTCAGATCGAAAACTGCAAATGTGAATACGGTGAATTTAGGAACGACAACTCTGGGTGAAAAGAAAAGGCAGTTTTACTGTGAACCAATCAGAAATGCTCAGATATTCACTGCTATCACTATGATATCGCTTCTAATAATAGAACTAGGAATTCAGACTTACTGTTAATGTTTAAAATTGGTTTGCTCACTGTTGTCAGTCGTATCGAACAAACAATACCGGTGCAACGATTAGTGATATAACCAACCGAACTACTTTTGTAGAAACATATTAGGGAAGTATATACTAGCTCTTATATAATTAAACATGTGAATATGTCACTTAACATTATATGGTCAGGGCCGTAAATTACATGGAGGCATGTAGGCAGTTGCCTCCTATTGCGGGCTGAAAAAAAAATCACTAAAAAGGGTCCAAAATTTTTTTGGCAATTTACGGCCAATTTACGGCCCTGATGGTATTCATAGATTGTGTTCAACAAGATGTTATGAGAGATCTTTTTTGTTTCTTAACCCGAATACAGTCAAGCTATTTAAAAGGCATTAAAACAATTTAACGAATAGAAAATGAATGTCAAAGTCGAAGAGGAAGTTACAAATACAAAGTACAAAGTTTCCTCAAATCAATAAGATACATTAATATATATAGACTCTATATACCATTTAACAAAAAAGACACAATGGAGAAGACGCAAACATATATGATGGGTAAGAATATGAATTCGCCTGGAACGCTCAGTGACGATAACATATGAAAAATATAAAAAATGACATAGCAACATGCTAAAAAACAGACAAGATGTATAAATGCAGAAGTGACAGGTACATTTATACATTTATTTCTATCATTCGTAACCACAAGTCTCATACACTAACTCCCTAATTTTCAATTTAAACAATTCACAGATCTGATGTTTAACCACAAACTAATATAATACGTCCCATAGTTTTTGTCGTCAATGTAAATGTTTATGACAGAAGCACATTAAATCACATTAAATCACATATATTTCATATATTTTTATCTGTACAAACTGCCGTGGGACGAAAATTGTCCCACGGTTTTCAGATGCTGCACCATGATGACAGTATGGGCGAGTTCCTTGCTACATGCCAGATCCCTAATCACTGGTTGAGTACACATACACTTGACTAAGCAATGTCGATCCCCGCGTGTGAGGCTCATTGACATTATTCCGCATTTAATATTTCCAAACTGATTAAGCCGGAAACTGGCCATCCGATAGATAGGTATACAAAGCAGATACATTTTCAGCTGTCTACATGCGTCTGGGTTAAATCCAGCAACTTGATTGTCACAGTTTATAAACGTGAAAGGCGATTAATAAATATGTTCTTAGCCAAATACTGACACGACAGTGTACATAACTGACTAAATAGCTGTAACTTCCTATAGTCAATAATAGCTGTCAATGCAACTAAGACCAAAGTCTGTACTTGTACCCTATTGAAATTGCGGCTTGTGATTAAGGCATTATCTATGGTCCCTTTCAATGTCTAGAATGGTTTGTTTTGAGCATTCGTATAGCGCTTAATGGATAACAACAGAGTGAGATATCTTATGTAATGTTATGGTATTCATAGAACTCGGATGGATCCCGCTACTAACTATGCTGAAATAGGTTCCTCGTAACTTGATACATTCATCCTGAATATTGTGTGTAGTTGATAAATACTTGTCGCATTTTATACCAAGGTTACATCATTTTTAATTTCGACTATCTCTTCTGGTCCTAACATAATTCGCTGTTGAACATTCACTGAGTTACAGCATTGTATACTAGTGATAGGGAAATGGAATTTCTAAAATAAAATAATTAGAAATAACAATCTACTAAGAAAACTTAAAATAAAATACAACTGTACCCGATGAATATACAGAATTGATATAAAACAGCATTTTGGAGAGAAAAGTTTTCTTGGTAAAGGTATTACCAAATGAAAGAAAGAAAAAAGCTTGGTATAATATTACTGCTAGATATGCTAGGATAAGCACTATTAGACCGAATATGTCGAAATAACATTATCAGCAACTGTATCGGCTAGAACTATACGTGTTTTGTTCTTCAAAGTACTTACCGTAAGTCTAGGCCCACGGAGAAGAGGGAAGTGTTGGACTTATAAAATGTGTATCGAAACAATTTATGCCATCCTGAGAGGGTATATAACAGCATGCTTCTGGCGACACCATGTAACACTGAAATCCAGCATAGATACTGCGATATGTAAATACTTACATGCTACTGAGTAGTCTTTCATTTTCCTTGTTTGAGGTTTTTATATAAATCTGAGATTTAAGGGTAAGTACTGAATTTAACATTTTTCTCACAGAAAAAAGCGCATTTTATTCCACTCATTACTCACATTTATCTACATATAAATATCTCTATCTTGAGGCTCATCCACGTGGGCCGTCAAACCCTTTGCCACCATTTTAGTAAGTCAAGGGCAAAAGTGCGACCGATATGGGGCTCGAACCCACGACCTCCTAAACACTAGTACCGCGTTCTACCGACTGAGCTAACCGGGCAGCCGTCTAACCCCACACCACTACACTACTGATCGTTCTAAAGCGGTACACCTATCAACACCCAAGGTTATATTTGTGCCTTGTCCCTTTCGCTTTTGTATTTGTTTACTTGTTTTATTTTATTTTCAAGTCTCATTGTGAGCTTATGGTAGTTATGAGTTTTGAATGTGACATTTCCTGCCTCAGATATATATTCTTTTGTAGAGCGAAATGTCCCATAGTAAGGGCATCCGATAATGTCAATTATTTATTTGCAGCCGAACTTGATCTAGGTGTGAATAATATGCGACGTCTATTGGCGTTCGCTGTAAATACTGATCCCTTGTTCTGTTGAAAATGAGTTCTTCCATACATTCATATGCTAAGGGTTGATAGTCGATGTGAAATTTGTTTACAAACAATGATATATCGTCTTTAAGTCGACCTAAGTCACCAACTCCTAAAACACAAATATCTCTGAGGAATTTACCCGCGCATCTCCTGACCCAGACACCACTTTCTGGTACCCAGTTCTTGTATCTAGTAAACGTTGGCTTTCTTGGATATTCTTCCGGATCACCTGTATAAAATTGTAAAGGTATGTAAAATATCATCAAACAAATTCGAACGTTTTAATATATCAATCGCTAATTATGAACATAACACACGGCTATTTGGACTTCTCTTATCAGCATGTCAATGCATTATCTGTTCTGGACTAGAACCTACGCATAGGACTTACATCGTTAATCGCACAAACGATGTATCAAAGATTCGTTCAAGTCGATATGAAATCGCTTCCAATTTTGGGAAAAGCGATACAATTGAAGAAACAAAATGTTTGAAAACTTAGCGCCGAAAAGATTTTTTGCTAATATTTACGTTCCACAGGTTTATATATCATTTCCACATGTGCTTGATGATAAAGTTCACATCAAGATTAAGTAACATTACAATCCAGCGAATATAGGTACGTAACATGGTGTGTTATGGGTCTTTTAGAAGAATTAACCACAAATAAATAATATCATATTGATTCATATGGAATATTACAAAATTGATTCAGAACAAATTATAAATATAATATACATTGTAATACTAATCCTGAATCAATTGTGTGGACATTGAATACATAAACATTGTATTGACCAACGGCAATAACGTTATGTTATCTAAGGATAGGATAACCGATCTTCAAAAGAACGCATGAGACATATATTCTGTTCGACCACACTATAGAATAAAACGCATTTACATAACACGTTTTAATGAGGAACGTTTTTGTTCACATTTTGTTCATACATTGAATTAAATGTTTGCTTCTAACAGGATATAATATGCGTTTTTGACTCTGTTTACCAGAAAGCAGACCCCTGAATGGCACTGATGAAAATGATACGGTTAAGGATTTCCTTATCTTTAACTAAGGAAACGAAAACAAGAATAAGGACAATCTTAGGGTTTTCCTTAAGGTATTCCACCCATAATGGACATTTCTCCAAAGGCAAATGAAACTTTTATCGATTCAATCTGTACTATGAAGCGGATAAAAATTAAACTTTTATATATTTTTACCGTTCTAAAAAAAAGTCTTGACCTTTTTTTTTGTAAACTTCCTTCCTGAAAACGTTAGCCGTACAAAAATGACAGGTAAATGGAAAATTAACATTACACATCTCATTTTGTAATATTTCTTGTTTAGGAAAGCATCTTTGTACTAATCAGATATGTAGATTAAAGTAATGTAAGAAACAGCTACAAGAAATTCAAAGAAAATGTTAGTTTTTTTACATTTATGCATATAGCATTTAAGAAATGGGCAAATTTCCTTTTCAAAATTAAAATATTGTTAATAGCAGATGACCTAAACTAAATTGATGTATCAATGGGGCATCAAATTGCCTGTAATAAAAATTATTTACATTATTTAACACAGAATATGTCAATCTTTCAGAGACAGTTACCGTCCAGTTACAGCGCAATTTAATTTTGAACAGAATGACGTGCATATTTCTCTGAGAAAAAGTAACACTTCTAAGTGGTTTTGTTTGCTTTTTCTCAAAAGAATTGTATATTTTCTGAAAAATTTAACTTAGTATTGTTGTAAAACATAATAATATTGAATGTGCAACAAAATCATGGTAATGTTTGGTCTTTTAATAACCTTTTAAACATGTTCACTATATTTTCAATATAATATCACTTTATTACCTCCCTTTATGAAATATTTCAGGTTTTTCAAATTATTTCAATTCTTTGTTTTTATAAAAACGTTTTGAAGCAACTTTGAATAGGATGTTATAATTCAAAAACATTGTAAATGATAATATTTTGATATTAATTTTTTTAACAAGTTTTATATTTTGATTACTGAGCCATACATATTCAATGGAAATGAAGTATTTCAGTTTGTTATGCTCGCCCATATGGGATATCCCGGTGGCGAGGGTAAATAAACTCAATTCCACTTGTATTTCAGTTTTTGATAGAATACCTTAAGATGTTTCGTGAATACCACCACCCCTGACAAATGATACGTGTTCTTGTTTCATTATACCAGTAAACAGGATGAAGGGATTACTTTAAACGCGACATGTCACAGCATTCCACAATGCCTGCTGAATAGGAAAGAGAAATTAATGTTCAGTTTATTTAAAAGAAACCGTGTATACCTTAAGTTTGCATTACCTCAAGTTTGCATTACCTCATCATGCGATTGTGCAACGTTCAAATGTGAACATGTAATTTCAGTCATAAATACAGAAAAGGTAAAACTTGGATATAAGCATCATTCCACACACCCAGCTCACTGATGTTCTTATCTGTTTCCTATTGTAAGCCATATATTTAACAAAATTATTAAACTTACCCAAGAAGGAACCAGGTATTTCCAGCTGAGGATTGTGATTCAATGATGCAAAAAATATTTCATCCGGAATCTCTGTCTTACCCAACCATTGCAGGAAGTCAATGCTTCGATTGTCATAAAGTACAAACTCAACAAAACATCTATTCACAGCAATGTGAACGGACCCTTTTATAGGACGAATATTATGAGGAGGCTGTCCAGCTTTGATCCAGCGATATTGAAATTTTCTGTTTGCTCTGAAAGCGGAAAAACAAAATGTTATGAATATGTTGATGTCTCATTGTGCTTTGAGGGCGTACGTGCACATTGTATACCAATATGGTACTTCTGATATTTTCTTTTCTCTTTTCTGATTGCTAAATGTGTATATGATCTGTACATGTTTTATATTCTAACGAGCGCTAGTAAATCTTTTTTGTCTGACGTCAAGATCTATTTTGATATTGTTTGTAAATAGATGAACTACTTTAATGTTAAATTATTGTGCCACCTTGTTTGTGTTAATTTAAATTTTCTATTAATCAAATCAAGTCGCAATACAAATATGCCGCTTACCTAATTAATGTTCCGTCAACAAGATTTGCACCTTTCATTGCTTCCAGTATCTTGACAATTTCTAAGTTGGACTTTAATGGGAATTCCTGTCCAGTAAGGTTGATGAAATATTTCCAATCTTTCTTGGCGAATAAATCTCTCATGCAAACAAGTTCCGCTTCTAGTACTGAAAGCGTCCCCCATTCAACATCGACACGCTGTTCTGGCATGAACATATTATCAAAACATGAAATTATGGAATTAATGGTGTCTAAATCGTCTTTTTGAGATTTTGCATCCATATGAATACAATAGTAATTCTGTGGACGATATATTGCACGCAAAAGACGTTCTAATTGTTCTATTTCTTTATAAGCAACAATACTGTAGGCAATGGGAAAGTTTTTTTCAATTTCCGTGAACGGCGAATCCAAATAACCGCGAGTATGCTTAAATTTTTCACAATTTTTTGTCATTTCTTGATATTGACTATTCGATGTTCTTGTTAAAGTTTTATCGTATAGGTTCACGGGCACTATTTCATTTAGGTCATAATCGAACAGAACTTGACACGAGTACCCAGACACTGTTCTATTATTCAGATTTAACATCACCTCTATCTTAGATGCTGATTCAAGGAATTCGTATGTAGAATTCGTTAAGTTTATTATTGAGTCAGCGATCCGACAAGAGTTAACCATATGAGTTGCATTGTCGGGCCGATACTGATGTTGATACTGATGCTGATACTGAGGCTGAAACTGAGGCTCTATCTTCACCAGAAGTTTGTACGCAATTGCAGACATGACAAGAAGGCAAACGAAAGATGCTATTAGTCTGCCCCTGCATTGTCTTCGTCTACATGGTAGCATCGTGATTGCTGCTGTCTCTTTCATGCACTGTACTGCAATGTAACAAAACAGACTTGATACGAAAGATCGTTTGGAATTTCTCCCCTACCCCGATATACGTGTTTTTCTTTGAAGTATTAACAGTGGTTAAAAATTCATGAATGGAAAAGAAACAATTATAGTAGACATTGCTCGAGCAACCACCTGTATTGAGCGACTTTTTATTAAACGACTACTTAAATTCCCACCCGATAAATAGTATCCCGAGCGTTTTTACTACATAAATAGTATCTATTAAACGACTTTTCTATAACGCGACAAACGACCGCATTAAACCAGTCCCGACAAGTAAAAACGATAGTTAAACAATCCATTAAACGACCGCATGCACTTAATCCCATTAGGCTTTTCACACCTTATTAACAACTGCAATCGTGCATTGTCCTTTTAACAATTAGACGTGATAAATGCACCCAGGTAATTACTCGGCGACACAGTTATAACATGTCATGTAAAAATCGTTGCATATATGTGTCCGTTTGAGCGCGAGTCTTAATGTAATTGAATTACACAGCATAACGATCATAACTTCTACAAGAACCAAGTTCATGTAACGTCGTTGCTAGGCGACTTACGTTGCTTGATGTCAGTGAGTTTTTACATTACGATGTCCCGAGAAGAACTATGCGAGATGTAATTTGTGTGCCGACTCGCCCGCTTTTATTTTTACTTGAAAGATCTTCGTGCCGACAAAGTTCTTTATACTCACTGAGAGAATGAAAATATCAGACAAAAACATATTGCATAATTTAACTCTGGGCTCAAATGTGTAAACACTCACTTTGTTTAGAAGTAATATATGTTAATAAATAAGTGATTTGATATTGGCCCTGTTATTTGTCCGAGGGCAGTCGTATTGGCACGAGGCCGAAGGCCGAGGGCCAATACGACTGTCCCGAGGACAAATAACAGGGCCAATGTCAAATCACTTATTTATTGACAATTTTATTAAATAACTTCATGTACTTATAAATAAAGGATTCAAAATCGTGTTTTTTTTCTGTATACGCTAAAACTATGAATTAGTTCCGTGCTAAAAACTGTCGACGAACGTTTAAATACTGACTTTAAAATAAAATGGCTGCCGTTTCCGAATTTCCAGCTGCGAATCTATATCATTTTTTGGCCCTGTTTAATTAGCCAATCAAATTCTTTAAAATGCGGGCCAATATCAATATCAGTTAGCGGCTCCGGGCCGAAAAGTGATATTGATATTGGCCCTGTTATAGAGGAGGCCTTTGTATTATTGGACGAGGCAAATGCTGTGTTTAAGGGCTAATAATTAATAGTTATTTAATAATCCATTTTAAAGACCCCGTTAAATCATTGCCTTATGGAAAAAACGTTTATTACTATCAACCTGTTTTAATACGCACGTGGAATTTAAGTTTTAGAATTATTCCAGTAAATAGCTGTCAAAACTTCGTCACTGAATTCATGACGTCACGTCATGTGCAGATTCGTGTTACTGTGATGAGTACGCTGTACAGTTATTTATTTATAGATTGAAAATTATGATGTACCTGTGTAAATGTGTGTCTGTGTTTCGCCTTTTACTTTCGCGTTAGTGAGAAAAAATCGCGCGTGTGATACGAAAATGTTTGAATTTTAGCACGATGCAACTACATATTCAAAGTACATGAACCTTGTCACATTTGATAACTTACGTGGAATTCAAGAATTAGGCACTTGTACATACTTAATGTTCTATTGCCTAGTGCGCTGATGGAGTGGTTTAAATTTACGAGCTGTGTTTCACACCATAGATACATTTGAATGGAGAGAGGATGGTATTTATACGTTTTGATTGTTCAGTCCGACATTCATTTGTACTTAACTTTCGTTGAATTTGTTGATATCTATTAAGAGACCACTTTATTAAGCGACCACTTCTTGGCCGTCCCTTGGGTGGTCTCTTAATACACTGTCTACTGTATTCGAAATAATATACGCATTTTCGGCGTAGCTGTATAATATTCAGTTTAACCAACATTTGGACCAATCAAATGTTTTATACGGAGCGCTTTGTTTAAATTTGCAACAAATTAGTCGATTTGACACCAAGTAATCATGGTTTAATAGTTATGCCATGTAATTGAAATAATCCGGCAATCAATGACATTGTCATATTCTGGAAAATATGTTTTAGAATCTCTTTTTGCATTTGACCTCTAAGTGTGACCTTTTGAGCTACAGACGTGAGTCTTGCCCGCGACACGCCGTTTTATCATGTAAAACATTTGTTAAAGTTCTCATCAAATGCTATATCCTGGAAACGATGTTTTATATCAAGTTTTTTGACGTCAGGCCTCAAAGTGTGACATTGACCTGTGAGCAATGGACATGTGGCTTAAGCGCAGCATACAGTCTCATCAAAATTGAAAGTGTGACATCGACCTGTAAACCCATTTTGGACATTTGACCATGATATTTGCACTCGACACCCTCTCATCATGGTGAACATGTATGCCAAGTAATTGAAACTTTCTCAATAAATGACAGTGTTATGGTCCGGACAATATGTGTACGACCATTATGACGTTTGACCTCTAAGTGTGACCTTAACCTTTGAGCTTCGGACGACTATGGCGAGCTCACCGAAAGCGGGTTCGAAAATAAAAACACAAGCTGACCAACGTAATTAAAGCTCAGACAAACATTGAATACTGTTACATGTAACAGAGACAAAACATTAAAATAAAACACTAGAAACAGCATACAGAGTATCAAACAATTCCAACAAGCTTAAAGTTATTTCATGGAACACATGCCTTAGTTCGATAGAAAAGGTTATTCCAGAGCAACATTTAATATTGACAAAGTCCCGATTACAAATTTTAAAGGACATCCTTATCGGTCATATCCTGTCATACCAAGTATGATTTACAGACAGTATTTCATTCAGTCATAAAATATTAGGGACTGGCGTGCAATACAGGCGCGAAAGTCTGTCAATATCTAATGTATAAGAATTCTTAGTATATTAAATTAATTATGTCAGTATTATAGCCCGATCTTATATTGTATTAACAATTTAACAAATAACTTATCATAGTTGTTACAAGATGGTGTGTTTGTCGGACAATGTGCATCTTATCTGATTGAATTAAACGCATCCGACGTCACACGTTTTAGAGTCGGTCTTCCCATTTCAGTGTTGTCTGGAGTGAATGGAACTTCAGAAAGCCATCTGTGCCATCGGTATATCATGGATGGCCCTAGACATGCCATTAAAACCAATGCCTTGTAATATGTTCTTAATTTCAGTTTGCATTATCAAAGAATAAACTCGTATTATTTTGGTAAAGCCATTTCCTCTAACATGGATTGCCTCCCTTCCACACGAAAATGACACCTGCCAAACTGGTCAGTAATCAATAATCGATATTGACTCCATATTATAAACGAATATACTCGTCGAATTTAACGTCTCTTGATCATTATCGGTAGCGACTAGTTTAGCCACTTTGCCTCGGGCTATAGTTTGACGTTATATAATCGTGGGGGTGTATCGAAAAACAATGATATGGTATCGTGGTATTAGAAATAAATAATACGTTCATTTACTTCAATTACGTCAATAACTATACCTTCAGTGGAAACAAAAAATGTGATGCTCATTTGTAACTTAAAGATAAATAATACATAAGTACGTTTGTTATCTCGATAGTATGTGAAAATGAAAGCTGGTATTGTCTCAGACTATTTGTAGATGAAAATGTATAAAATTAGACAATTAGCTTATAAGAATAGCAGTACTATTTTATTAAACTTTCGGAATTTAAACATTTATGCATGGCTTACCACCTTAAATAGCACTTCTTACATGATAACTAATGACGTATGCGAATACTTAGTTCCCACATCTACAATAATTACCTCCCTTGATCGAAAGCACACTATTATTACTAATATATCTGTTCACACCATCTGTAAAACAGTCAACAACAAGTGGCAAACAATTTTACACCGTTACCGTTACAAAAACAACAACAACATAGCAGACGAGAATAACGGGAAAAAAATCGAGATTATTTTTAGTACATAACTATTATATTAGAGGGGTTGATAATCTACCAGAACGTCATATCGTTGATTTTAAGACGAATTCATTTGGTGATTTGTTTATAGATTTATGTATTAATGTAAATATGTGTATTTTAAATGGTAGACATTTCAAAACCAACGATTTTACATCTGTGTCTGGTAAAGTTCTATCTGTTATTGACTATTGTTTAGCACGTTATGACGACTTTTTTATGATTTCTCTGTTATATCAGCAACATATCTAATTAACCAATCGAGACAAGTTAGCGGATTATTGTCGATGAACATACCTGACCATTCATTAATTAAATATAAATATGATCTGAGGTCATTTTTGTCATTTAATGAAAACTCGATTGACTATACTGTTGTTGATATACCTGAGCGATCCAATAGTGAACCTTACAATGCTGATAATACATCCATATCTTACGATGACTTTGATCTTAAAAATATTCCTTCCAATTTTATGTTAGAGGGAGATATTGTACAAAATATGCATGTATGTATTTTTAAACTAGAACAGGTTTTACACGATAAAAATGATATTGATTTTGCCTATAGTGACATATGTGACGCCATTAAGTGAGAAATGTATAACAAGGTTAATTATAAACATGATATTGTCAATAATAGAGCTACTAATAAAAAGAAAAAGATAGGTAAACCTTGGTGGAGTAAACACCTATCTTCCTTGTGGAATAGCTGATGTCAGACTGAGAGGGCTTGGGCTAAATGCGAAGTTTTGTCACAGAAAAAGGTTTTAAAGTCTAGATTTACAGATGCTCGAAAGAAATTTGACGGAGAAGTTCAACGTAGTAAACGTTCATATTGGATGCAAGTTCAAACAGAAATAATGTCTGACTGTACTAGTTACCAGCAGAGATTTTGGGAAACCATTGGTAGAGTAGGTGCTGCTCAGTCTAGAAATAAAGCTATTCCCATGGAAGTGACAACCGACACAGGTGTCTCTAATGATGTAAACACAGTCCTGAGTAAAATGATTTCAGCAATCTTTTTAATAGAAATGATATAAATTTGAATGTGTCTATAAATAATGATTCTGATTATATAAGTCAGAATAATTCTGATGTTTTAAATGACGATAGTTGTGTGTTAGAAGTACAAAATGCCATTGTTAAGGCAAATGATGGTAAAGCCTGGGGCTATGATAACATTCCTACGGAAATTTTAAAGAATGATTGCTGTGTATCTGTTTTGCATATCTTGTATAATGTTTGTTCATGTGTCTTCCCTTACAACCATTATTGAAACAAGGAAAAATCGATACCTCGGTATTTTACTTGATGAATATTTAGCTTTTAAAACGAAAGTCAAGTGCGAAGCGCAAAGTGCAAACAGAGCTCTTGAATTACTATTTGCTTAGTTTAAATAATTTTGGTCTTTGCCATATTATTTTTTCGTTAAACTATATGATACATGTGTTTGGTCCGTTATTACCTACAGTGCTACTTTATGGGGCAATAAATCGTACTCATGTATCAATGCTGTGCAAAACAAGGGCAATGCACTATTATTTGGGCGTTGGTAAGTACACACCCAACACAGCCCTATAAGGTACATATTAAACAAATGAAGTATGTTTGTCAACAATAGTATAGATTCAATAAAATCGATCATTCAACAATTAATTATAAGATGTTTACATATTGTTTGTCTAAAAGTTGCAGAAGGTGTAAAAACTGGCAATTTGATTGTATCCAAAATATGAATAAACTAGGTTTAGAGCAAACAACTGGATTATGTGAGAGTATGTCATCTAAATGTTTCTCTGATAAAGTTGTTAATTTGTGCATGTCTATCTTTAGAAATGAATGGAAAGTAAATAGTGATACCGAATAAGTGGCAGAGGTGGTAATAAGTTAAGAACATATATATTGTTTAAACAAAACTTTGAATTTGAAAAGTATTTGTCAGTGTTTTTTCCTGTTAGGCATAGAATAGCTCAAGCCAAATTCAGATGTGGGGTTGCACCAATAAGAATTTAAACTGGACGTAACGAAAATATTGCTCAAATTTGAATAAGGAAGATGTTTAGTAAAAATAAATATTATTACGCTAACTGAATGAGAGGAAATTGAAAAATACTGTCATAACTGTTAAAATATTCTAGTATTAAGATAAAATGTTTATTTCGTAAGATCATGGTTTCTTGCCTATAAGAAGACACATCGGGACCTGATATTTATTTCGGATGATACCGAGTATTCGGATTGAATGTTGTCGAGTAAATGAGGTCCGACTGTATTTCCGTGGTTAGAATCGAAATATCAAATATATATATATATATATCCTATATATTTTCAATTTATAAAAAATGGGAAAAACGTATGATGCGCAATAATTCAATGACAGAGACGTCGAACCTAATACCTTGTTAAATTGTATTTGTTTAGCTTTTTCATCCATTATTCCTGTCAGAGTAACTTATTATTTCATCATTTTATCTATTTGTTTATAAACATGTAACACAATGTCTTTCTTTGATTAACTGACTGTGATAACTTTATTTATAGCTTAAAAGTATTCCTATGTCACACAAAACTATATAGTAAGGACCACAATGGAAATAAGAGTTTTTACTTGTACTCTTTTTTGTGTTATCTTGAACAGATAATGTTGATTGATATATATGGCTTTATTGATTCATACATATTGTTGTTACTAATATATGTCTTAATTTTGTAAATTGTACATTTCATGTTAAAATAAATACATTAATAAGTCCGTCCGTCCGGGCAAAATTTTAAGGTTTATGAGCTTACTGACGTTAGAGTTAGGGGCTTTTTTGTTCTGTTTTCTACATGAAAAGCTCATAATATCACCTGCTTATGATGCTTTTTTTAAAGAAGGAAAAAGCTCATAAACCATAAATTTTGGTATGTCCGTCCGCCCGTCCATCTACTGAAAATAATTAGTAACACTGCTATTACGGAGAGAATACGTTGCTACAGGATACTCAATGCTTCACCACATAGAACTCCGGTAAAACAACAGTTCACATAACGTCATGCAGGCATTGCGGGGTGCAAGGGTAAATACGCAAGGAAACATTGAGAGGAATGGCATGGCCGACCGCAAAGGACAACTGAGGAGAATTAAGGAGGACACACAGGGGGGATTTCACGGATGGAATACATCACTGAGCTACCATTAATATGCCGAAAGAGGGGAAATAACATGGGCACTAAATCAAGTGAAATAACTGCACATGGGGAAAGGGAGGTTTAACATTCATCAGAACATGAATACACATAAAAAAGTCAGTAATTTACAGCCCTGGAAGTGTCAGTAAAAATACTGGAGTCTTAAATCGATTTAATATCTAGCGAACCAGAAACTTAATCGACTGGTGTGAGAGAGATGTTTATCATTTATCCGATTCTTTAATTCACATACGTCACAGTGGATTAATATAAGAGTATGTAAAATGCTGTCATAGATAAATTCGTGGTAAATATGTAATAATTCTGCCGTTGTATTCTGGATTTTATCCTCACGGGTAATATTAAAAAATAAACTTACCACAAATAAATTCCTTACACAATTCAGGATCAGGACAAATTCTCTTAAACTGAACTAACACTATTTGCTTTCATCCACCATAACTGCATGCTATCGTTACATTATCTTAACCAAATGTTATCATTTAAACGAGTTGGTAAACACATGTTGACATACATTGGTGTTCTCAGAGCGATTACATCAATATTTTACATAAACAATTACAGAAATGTGTTATGCGTGTTACTGATAACAGGGCGAAGTCTGTAGGGCCGTGTGCAAAATTAGATCAAAAGTGCTGATAGATATCAACAAAACGGCGACATAAAGGTGAGCATGTATATGTCCAACATGCCTTCGTTATTTTGCCAACTCTAATAACGTAACGAAAATTGCCAAAAAATTTCCAATTGATAGGGAACGATGGAAATGAGTAGTAGCAGATTAGGCTACGAGTCGGTGACACGCGGTCTTAATCGAGATCATCGGGAGGAACGAGGGCAATATCGGGGCCATCGGATGTCAAATCTGTAAAATCTGTAAAATGTACAATATGTAGATATTTTTTTAAAACATCAAATGGCTTTATTTCCAAAAACATATTCAACACATGTAAATCTTAACGGTAATGACAACAACATATTGATAGTATACCTTTATCACTCTTGGTGTGACCATATGCAAGTAAAATGTAATTTTAAGGATAAGATTTTACTTAAGATGATTCTGTTATATTGCCCCAGATACGTTACTCTAACTACTTGCAGATTGATAAGCAACTTCAACATATAAGGCGAGAGTGTTTTTTTTTCGTTACTCAGACCCGCCGACCCGATTTTTCGCCGAAATGGACAAAAAATAAAAGTAAATCTGAATGGAGTAGAAAAAATTGTCGAGCTCAATCTGCCGGTCTTACGTGCCGACAACGATATTTATGCTAGTAGAAAGTCAATAATTTCTAGTCAGTCTATCAATTTGCCTAATATATGTGCAATGCAAAGTTTATTCAGGGTTAATATAATCAAATTAAAGTATTTCGTAATGGGAATAGTACAAATACGATTTTTCATCTCGGACACCAAAATGCTGCGTCTTAACTGTATCACATGATTCAAGTCTTAAATTTGGAAACTATTATAACTTAACAAATGATTTGTATGTGTTCAGACACAACAAGTGTAAAATAAAGGTAAAAATACTCGTAAAACAGCGATAGCGAACATGGCGAGCTTCTGCATAGTTGCACCAATTTCGGATATGCTTATTTTAGTGTAAGTGTTCATTTGCGATATTTTGTCAACTTAAAAGAATGTTAGCATGTAGTAATAATATTTAGATGTTTTCTTTATCACTTTTTTGAACATTTGTCAGCTATGGTATAGAGAATTTTCATGAAGTGTTATTGATGGAGCCAGAGTCTTACCCAGGAATTTGTCATGTTACATCAGATGAATTTATGTTCAACTTCATCACGTTTATGACTCACTGAGAAAACTTTTGCAATTTTAACTGACCAGTAAGAGATGACATCAAGCCTGGGTTCTGAAAGCTGAATTTGCATCTGACTACTTGAACTCTGGTCGACAGTGGCGTATTTTAGAAGTGAATGACACTGCAAAACTTTCATGTGGATTTTTTAAAGATATTCTCTTAAAACAATTTAAAACAGTATTAAACAGTATTTGTTAATGTATTGATCATTCTGATGTATGTGTTTATTAAAATTAACAGTAAATGGGTGTGGTTGAAAGCGTTTAGTAACTATTCTGTTCTCAAATATTTTTGATATTTGATTTTGAGCCAGTTTTAAGCTGCATATTTAAACATGCATGCGACTAATCATTTGAACATTTAGCATTGGTCAGTTCTGATTATTATTCACACAAGAGATGGTTTCAAATTTGCATACATAATTTCTTTTAATAACAATTGTACATAACACTCCTGGATAAAATTTAAAATATAATTTCATGACGAATGTTTGAAGAAATGTTCTCGAAAATATTCCACTCCATCTATTGGTATTTTTGCATGAATGGCATTTCGAATTACACAATTTTCGATTCAATGTTCATGTTCATTCAATTTTGACATCAAAAATACAGGTTTATCCTCTTTAAGGTTTATATATCTCAGCACTAATTAATGAATGGGCACTGAATTCAATGTTGCGTTTTCCTGTGTATTTCATTTTGATACATCCATATGAGAAAACATAACAATAATATGAAATGTTAGACCAAGAAGAATTTAATTATACTATTATCCTAATGCTTTTTAATGATCTACAGGTATTTCAAATTTCAACAAAATAGCTCATTAAATAAACAACTATGATGGCCTTCTGACGCTTACGTTAAACTATGGGTCCGTTGTTTCTGAAGATTAGATCGAACATGTGGTCTCAAAAGTGTAAACAATTGTTTTATATGATTTGCCCTGGTGACCTAGTTTTTAACCCAAGTGACCAAATTTCAAACTTGATCTAGATTCAATAGAGAAATATTTTTTGACAATGCCTCATACAGACTTCATTAGGACAACCATTCTGAAAGTGCTTGACTGTAACCCAGCAGATCCGGGTTCAATTCCGGGGTTGGGCAGGTTATATTCTTCCGTAACACTGACTAAAGTCATGTCCTCCATAGTTGCTTGTGGAAAAGCAAGTTAGTACTTGTTGAAAATTAATTAAAGGAACACTGGTTAGGTAAACTGGCCGCCGTATGAAAAGTTGTTGCAAAATTGTGTCAAATCAGATGAAAACTAACAAACAAAGCAAAGTGACCAAGACTCATGAAAATCATGTAATAGATGTGACCTCTGGAGTGTTAACAAGCTATTTGTTGACGATGCACCACTCACGACCACGGATACAGGGTGATCCCAATAAAGGTTCCGAGTTTGAATCCTTCTGGGGACAAAGGGATTTTTCATAGTTACATTTGGTGTCTACTGCGGGACAAGATGTACCTGTGCAATGTCCTTTTTCCTTTTAGAAAGAATTTGAACTTGGGTATCTTCATACATATTGAACTTAACAACTTAAACTTCAACTAGCAACCCTTCAATGTAACTTTGTATTCCAAATAATATAGCATGTGTTCCCTTTTGGCCGTCGTTTTTTTTGTTTTTTTTTACCTCCTCCTGCTACCATTTTTCCAGTCAGAATCTGAGTAACTAAAATATACAAAACTCTCGCCTAATGGTGAATTTAAAGGTATGTTTCAAACTAGACTGATTACAATTGAAAACGATGTTTAATAATTTCATAATAGACTTGGAGTAACAGACAATTGCAATTTATTGTAAATTATTTAAAAATAATTTGTTCAAGACTAAGAACTGAATTAGCTAAGTATACGGCACAGTTATCATTTAAGATAATTGAGTTTCACAAAATGCATTATTGATTAACCATAAGATTAAACACTGAAAATAATGTAAATGACGTATTTTTACTTTTATATTGTGAATATATTTAATAGTGTACCAGATACGTTATTTGAACAACCAGATATGTGACCATAAATCGAATCTGTTCAAGTCCACCAACTTACTTTATTTAAATACAATACTGCATGCATATTAAACTACAACACTTCTATGTAGTGAAACATTTGATTGTTGTACGAAATTCGCATGATACTCAAAAGTTGCTCATGCGTTACTCATACTTCATTCGCACGAGTGTATCACGCCAGTCTCACGACATGTTCACGTGATAATGAGCCACGACAGTCGCAGGTTTGCACGACACAATTATCGTGGGTTTCATTGTTACATAGGCTTATCTGATAATATCCGCACGTGTTTATCCGCCACAACAGATGTGCGTCATTCTTTTCAAGTGTTTAACTTCACAATCAATTTGTGTAGGTTTAATTTCCGTACCTGCAGGTAGCTATGTGTGTCGCTGTGTATGTTGTATTTTTCTTGTTTAGGTTTGCTGAGCGTTATTGTATATTTATATAAAAAATATTAATTTTGTATCTACCAGTCGATGAGCTGTTGTCTACATCCGTGTGTGCTTCGTTATTTGTATATGTTTGATCTCAATATCTGAACTTATTTCATGCAAAATGTACCTTTCAATACTTATAATAGTAAAACTTTATATATATCTTTGTACTCGTATATGTATAATACATTTAATGACAGATATATAGATAACAAACAACAGAAGATTCATCTTAACGTTATATTGTGTTTGTTGTTAATACGCCCCAGTTTACAAGCGTCGACGCGACACTCGGCAACATGTATTTAACGTTGACAATAAATTATTATCAATTAGGGATGTCAAAGAATATTCGGATATTCGAATATTCGTTTGTTTGTCCGAATATTCGAATACTGATTCGGCATTCGAATATTCGATAAATATGTTTTTCAATTAAAAAGCTGAATGCAAGTGTATTAAATTTCAATGATGTGCATTATTGCATTAAATGACATTCTACGCGCGAAAATAATATCTATAGGTGTTTATTGACATGTCATGTTGTACATTTGGGGGCAAGAGATATATAACATTCTGGTGATGACAGTCAGGCCCTTGAAGTATTGGTAATCGCGGGTATTGAAAGGTATTACTATTAAATAAGAAAGTCGAATGTTCGAATATTCGTTCGGAAGGTTGACTGAATATTCGAATACCAAATTTCCCATTCATTTTATTAATGGTATAGTCGTTCAAAAGATATGGTTGTTAGCATGTTAAACTTCCGTGTATAGGTTGCGGAAATTAAATTTGACAAAATGTTAACCGCAAACATGCGACAACTAAATTGATTCGTACATGTTTGAGCGTACATACGCAGATTTCGAAATATGTATAGACCAATAAATGTTAACACTAGATAACGGAGGTGATTAGAGGATATATATCTGATAGTGTGCATGGTGAAATAGAACTAAACAGGTGTATTGACAGAGTACATTATTGACTTTAAGTACTGGATAATACATGCATTATGCATAGTCTATATGTTTATTTCAAATTTCCCGTCCTACCCTATTTTTTGCTCGACCATAGAACATTGTTTCGCATGTTAACATTTTTGGCAAATTTCTTATTTTTTAGTAAAACTTGTTTGTTTGAAATGTTCTATAATTCATATTTCTGCCCAGTTATTAGACGCTTTACGAGTACTCCAGCTATAGAGCGTTATACTCACCTTGATTAAATATTATCCATATTAAAAGAGAAAATTTATTTGTCTTTTAACATAATATTCATTTAAATATATGTTTAATTTGCTTCGTTTCAAGAACAAATAATATCATAAAAAAGATTTCCGACCTACCAACCCTACTTTTTTGGGCATGAAACCTGAAACAAACATATAAAGTCTTAGGAACCTTTCATGGTTGTGTATTAACTGTTAACATTGGTACATATATATATATGTATATAAATATAGACGCTATACGAAATAAATTATTAATGCACCAACACTATTTGTCCCTTTGCATATTGCGTAATTACTATAAGAAGTGTTAATGGTGTTCTTTGGGATCAAAGCTAGTACAAATAGGTATAATATTCAGATGATACGCTATAGTGTATGTACTATCCCTTACTTAACGTCAGTAATTCGGCTATCTATGCAAATGACCCATCTGGGAAAAAAATACGCATTTACAGTAAAACTTCACTTTAATAAGACCACCTCAAAATTTAGAACACAATTACAGGGGCGTAGCTTGGATGAAATGAATGTGTAGGCCAAGATCTAGGGGTGTCTGGGGGCATGCTCCCCCAGAAAAAAGTTTGACCCTAGAATGTCAGAGGTGCGTTTTGGCGTATACTTTCTGGGAAAATGTGTAGGCCGCGGCCTACACGGCCTATAGGAAGCTACGCCCCTGAATTATCAAGTCTATTTTCATTGTTTATGCTCTTTATTCAACCTCAATATTAAGCCAGTTTTTATTATCGAGGTTTTGCTGTATTTTGTATAATCAATATTGTGTGTATAGCCTATACATGCATGTTCTAAAGGTCCCTTAAGGTTCTAAAGATTTTCCAGCCACACGATTGTGCCATTTGATGGTAATAAGAACAAATGTAGATCAGTAATTACTCGAATGAACCCGACGTGGATGACGATATCGTTGATACCAGATTGATTTTGCCCTGGAAATGTTTTTAACAATACTAGTATAGTATAGTATAGTATTATGTTTGCGGAGCCTTGTAAAATTTGGAAATTACTAGTACAATCCTCTATATGTTTAAACCTGGTTATATTGTGTTATCAGAAACCAGGTACAATGTATATGTACTTACATGTATTTTAATGACCCCGAAATGTTACCATCATGTCGTTTAATTACTTTTAATCTTAAAGGGTAAATGTGAATTATTGATAATTTATCTACTAGATTATACCAAATATCTGTTATAGAAAAATAAAATAGATTCTTCAGCGTTCTCTAAAATGTATGTATGCCATTCCGACGTTGTCACCCACACGAAATGTATACAATCTTAGCTTCCGGGATGTTGTTAATTTTGTCTAGGTAGGCAGGTGATTTATCAACGGTTAATACATTTCGTTATCTACTGACTTTCTTAAGATTAGTATTGGTATTTTGGCATATTTACTGCGATCAAGAAATATGATAAACCCTTGACAACCAAGACGTCTGACGAAAACGTTGCACATAAAGCCGGTAGCGTTAGAGCTTCTATGATGATGTTTAAAGATATATTATGCTCATTTATTTGTTCATTTGTTTATCTAATCAAACATGAAATATACTTTATCTTGTTAAAACTTATCACAGAATACATTTATAATGTTTTTCTCTGTATTTGTCGAAAAAAACGTTTGTTAAATCATAGAATTAAAACAACTTCAAGTTTTTAAACAAGCGGGTGTTTTTTACTAGTTTGTGTGTTAGTAAAATGATTCAATTTTCCATTATACAAGTAAGGCTCAAATTGTTACAAAATTTGATATCAAAATATTATAATTTATTTGAATTATAAAATACTATTCCAAATTGCTTCAAAGCGTTTTTCTAAATACAACAAATACATATATTTGCAAGAATTAAAAAACGCGAAATGTTTCATAAAGGGAGGGAATTCAGAGACAACATATTGAAAATAAGACAAAAAATAACCATGATTTTGTTCCACATTCAATATGATCAAGTTTTACAACAACACTAAGTTAAAAATTTTCCGGAAAAAATATTTTGGGTGAAAAAGCGCTGTAACCGGACAGTAAAAGTCTCTGAAAGTTTTATATATTCTGTGTTAGATAACGTCAATCATTTTATTATAGACAATTTGATGCCATCTATCTAGTTTAGGTCATCTATTATTAACAGTATTTTAATTTTAAAAGGAAATGTGTCCATTGCTTAAATGCTATATGCATAAATGTAAAAAAAATTACATTTTCCTTGAATTTCTTGTAGCTGTTTCTTACATTACTTTATTCTATATATCTGATTAGTACAAAGATGCTTTCCTAAACAAGAAATATTACAAAATATGTAGTGAAATGTTAATGGTTCATTTACCTGTCATATTTGTACGGCTAATATTTTTCAGGAAGGAAGTTTTCATAACTTTTTTTTAAGACCGGAAGAGATTTATCAAATTTGGATTTTTTATCCGAAATATAGTACAGACTGAATCAATACAAGTTTCATTTGCCTTTGGAGAAATGTCCATTACGGGTGGAATACCTTAAGGAAAAAACGGAAGGACAATAAATATGCCTTCTCAAATATTAACAACGTCCTTTATACCTGTGTACATCAAGGTTAGTTGTATTTACTTGTACCGTACAACTTCAATAAATGCGAACACAATTGGGACGCTTGAAAACTGGTCTTAGGAATGAGGTGGTCTTAATATTGAGGTTGAATAAAGAGCAAAATAGTGAAAATGGACTTATTCGAGTATAAGGTAGTCTTATTACTGATGTGATCTTTAAGTTAGGTTTTACTGTTTACCATATTCATGTGATTCCAAAAAGAAACAACCCTGTATTGAAAGATGTCAATTTAGAGAACTATTGTGTATCATTGTAGATTTTTTGTTTTAGATGACATATGTACGGTAGATGGACGTAATGTCAGTATCGAGATTAATCTGGAATGGTTCCGTGTGTATAAACTGAAAAAGCGAACAATTATTTACAATGGATTAGGATGGTTTTGTTATATGTAGCATGCAGTGTATATACTGACATTTCGATAAATACTCGGCTTTAGAGCTCTACTCTTTGATTACATCATAATTAGTGAATTTGTTTTTTTTTAATAAATCAGCTGATAGTTTCAGTTCCTTCCTTTATAGTTTGATTGTTTTAGCACATTCGTATACAAGCAACGTTTTGTGTATAAACCTTTTTATATTATAGTTTATTTCATATAAGAGATAAAGCGTATATATGTATATAAATGCATAATATACGTGGCAGTTGTTTAGATATATACTATTTGTTTCTATATCCATTATATTGCTAGCTGTTACTATATACAAACACCGTTAAAAAATAAAATGTAACAATATGACAAAAAAGTTTGTAATACTATGTTAACGAAGATAGAATCAGGCATACCTCTGATATAATCTATAATCTACTCCGAGGTAGATATCACAATATTGTGTCAAAAGAACGTTGAACTGGTTGGATATTTTTCATAGTCGATGTTAAAATTGTTATCTGTATGTGCACAATTGACGAAAGTCGTAAGGTTAATTTCTAGTGTAGGGTATTACTTTAAACTGTTAAAAGTTTGAGGTCACTGGTAAATACAGCTGTCAACTCTCATAATCCGTACTATCACGGCTATTATATTTGCATATCAGTGTTGTGTAAACAAATCAAATCTTACGTTAACCACGTTATCAAGTTCTCTTTAACAAAACAACGTTTGTAACATTAAGGCGGATTCGGTAACCTGGCTACATAACCCTACTGAAATCCACTCAATTCCAGTGAATTTACCGAAATCCACAAGATTTCGGTTAAACTAATGACCATTAAAGAGAGTTGTGTCATATCTGACAGTTACAGTGACTGGTATTCCTGTGCAAAACTCGTCCGTTACTACAGACTAAAAGCGTTCTCCAAGTACTTTGTTTTACGTGTTGTCACTTTCATTCCCAACAAGGCGTCGCGCTTCGATCAATTATCGATTAACATATGAAAATTGATACTCCATAAATTGTTGAATAATTTCTAGAAACTATTTTTGTATTTATAATTTCATGTGAAACAATGATTTGATTGTCACAATATGTCATATCAAATTGTTTTTTATCGACTTTTCATTGCTGTGTTCTTGAATAAATTGGTAAAAGTTCGCACGATTTTGTCAGCGGCTGATGGAAAATCGATATGGTGTCCAAACGAGTTCCGAGAACTAGACTTTTGAAGTTTCTTTAAAGAATATATAACAAAAAGTACTACAGGCCACCACTAGTTTAGTGTTCCTCAGGCAATCCGACTTAAACTTGCATGGCCACATTTCCTGATAGTAGTAAACATTGCTACTAAATTTTATTCAAATACTCTAAGCAATGTCATGTATATGGCTCTGGAGGAACAACGTCTGTATAGAATACACAAGAAAAAAGTACCAGGAGCCACAACTTAAGTGTTCATCAGGCAATTTGACAGAAACTCGCAAAATCACATTTCCTTATAGTAGTTAACATTTCTACCAAGTGTTATTCAAATACTCCAAACCACGTCTAATACATGGCTCCACACCTCAAGGTTGTGAAGACAAAAACGTAAATATAAAATTGTTCTGTGTTTGTGTTATATTTTCTGCAGCATCCTTTTTTTGCCTGTATCATATTATGTACACAATACTTCAGTTTGGTCCACTGAAATCTTGCAAGAAGTTCCTCCTTTCTTTGAATATTAATTATTTCTAACTTTCCTGGCACTCTGAACAGCTTGATGTGCTTTTCAAACATCTTTTCAACCATTCTTCTTTCCAATTAATTCATGAACTCTCTTTCTGCAAAATTATAATTACAACTTATTAAGTAACACTTAGTATTCAACGTTCCACAATATACTGAAAACAAACTGAAATGCACCAGATTTAAGGTTTTCACTATGTATTGAAACAGGTCAGGTATATGATATTGTCATACAACGAGGTGTGTCCAAAAAGTTCGTGGACACATTTGATGTTAATAATTTCTACGTCAAAACATGTATATCATGGTACTATAGCTTAATTTCTTTATTGACTTAATACCCATGAATTGGCACGATTTGATTAAAACATATTATGAAATAAACAAAATATGCACATTTTCATACCTATATGTATGACCGACCGGCGCATTCCAGATATTTAAGTAATTGTTGTTTTACTAAACAGGTTTAGTAGCACCATTTTTATGGCGCAAAAAGGAGCAACGAAATTATGATTTTGACATATGCGTCATTAATTTCCTGTAATTTCTAACTGCTTCTGTTGTAAAACGTGCTGTAGTCACACCAAATCGCAACGCACCTGATTTTGATTTAAAAACGTCGTACTTCATCATTGAAGAAGATCGAACTTTTTAATAAATTGTGCGTTTTATTTGAAAAACACCATAAGACACGATGAAAAAAATGATATTCCTCAGTTTCCTGTTCACTTGTTTATAGTGGCATCCACATTTTTCAAGCGGAGTTTATTAAGAATAACGATGCCAGGTCAGGTAGGCCGAAGACAGTTAACGTCAAAGTCATTGCGTCAGTTGAGAAAATCGTTATGGAAGACTATCGGGTGTGGTCTGTTATATATGAGCAACCCTGGCTTCTCTGATTCGATTAAGATTTGGAACGGTGCTAATTCGATTAAGATTTAGAATATGTTCTGTAACTTTTTGTTTTTGGTATTTGATTGGTAATGAGTAAGAACGTGCTTTTGGAAAGAAATAAACTTTATTCAATTATTACATCTTCAGTAGTTATCTCATTACAGGTCCGTCAATATTAGTGAACGCCTTGGACTTAGTGACGGAACAGTGCGTACTATACTAAAATCCTGCCTTGGAATGAACAAAGGGTGTACTCATTGGGTCCCTAAACTTCTTTTAACACTTAACACGGAAGCATCTATTTTGAAAAGTTATAAGTGATTAGTGACGATAACTTCAATATGACGTTGCGCCGTGCGCCGCATATTCTATAGTGACTGTTGTGAATCTTGCATTATTTTGTTACTCTTTCATGTAACGGCACAGTGTTTTGAATAATGTATCACAAATGGTTCTAGAATAGAGTGATATATTTATCTTTTTGTTATCCTTGTTATTTTTCTGTAAATCGAAGTTGTCCACGAACGTTTTGGACACACTTCGTATTTCTAGTTCATTTAGTAAATGAATGGAAAAATATGCTTGGTAACATGTAAATTGAGGAACTGCTTAATACTTAAAGCACGATTGTGTGAAGTGTATAAGCAGTCCGAATCTGTACATGGCTTAAACCTAATCATAGATTGGAACCTCCAATTTGGGCCAAGCTCTTAATTATACACGTAACTTGTAAAGACTACTTCCTATTTAGTCAACTCCTAATCACTAAAGATTTAGTTATATTTAGTAAAACAATCAGAATGCAGAGTTATGCACTTGGGTAGTTGTTAAATTTACTTAAACTCCACCAGTTGAAATGGATCGAAGTCTCTTTTAACATGCTTTGCCAAGATCTTATTGTCATACACCTTCTGTATAAATGCACATCTATAATACAGTGAAACTTCCGAATACCGAACGACCTCCGGACCAGCCATAATGTTCGGTATTTGGAAGTTTCCGGTATTCAGAAGTTTGGAAGTTTGCAGGCAAAGTGGATGTGGTGTACTAGAGTTATGTTTTCTTAACACGTAGAATGAAGGGATTTATTTCCCTTTATAATTGTATAAGTTTGTAAAAGCAATCAAATAATTAATCATGTAATTAAATGATTGATTAGATATTTTAAACATTAAAGATAATTAAGTATGTGTAATAAATAAATAAATAACAAACACGTGTATGAATTCAAACATAAAGAAAGTTTTCTTCACGTACGACATTTAATTCATTACGTTTTCATAAAATGAAAACAAATTAAAGTAATCGCATCAAACGATTCTTGTGTTTTATCGATGTAAGGAATTCAATTAAAACACCGATCTTTCTCTCATTGAAGCAATAAGAAAGTTTTTCACACGTTATTGTACTCGCTGATTGATTCCTTACTCAAGCATCACATAATCATTGTGATTTTCACGCGTGTCAAAAAAAACGCCACCGCTAATTGATAAACAAAAGAAAACTTTTGACAGTTTGCCGCAGGGGTTTTACAACCTGTTTAAGCTAGGTGACACTTTTAATTTGACAAATATTTTGCTGTTCGATTTTCGGAAGTCAATTTTTGTGTAAAATATATAAACTGACCTTCAAAATCGTCCGGTATTCGGAATTCAGAGGTTCCGGTTTTCAGAAGTGAAAAATATAGTAAAAAGGACGAAAAAAAACGGGACTTTGAGATTCGTGCGGTTTTCAAAGGTTTCCGGTTTTTAGAGGGTCCGGTATTCGGAAGTTTCACTGTATATGTCCTCCTTATTCAGATTATTTGGCCAAAACTTATCGTATCAATACTTTCTTTAAGAAAAACGGACCAGTAATCACATATGCTAAACAATTTTGGCTGATCCTTTAAAAGCAATGCATTCCATTCATTATCAAGTGTTCGGATGTACTTACCAACACTTTCGTTCACATCAATCTCATTCATGTGCTTCTCGGCCAGCTCCGATATATTGCCTGTATTATTGAGATGAAGCACTTTGGAGACCTTGGCAACCCCAAGTGCTCCCTGTGGTAATTGATAAAAATCCTGGTAGAGCCATTGACCGATTTTCGTGTTGCTCAAAACACGACTATTTCAGTATAACTACAGCTGGTGTTAAATGTTGTGTGGCGTATATAAAAATTCGCCCCGTACTTCGTCCAAAGTGTAGTTAAACTTAATCAACTTTATATACGTTAAATTTACACGAAAATGACGTTAGGTCGCTGTGGAGTAGTGGTTAGCATAACGGACCGGCAATCCATAGACCCGGGTTCGAATCCCGGTAGCGCCATTGGCCGATTTTTCGTGTTGCTCAAAAATATGACTTTATTTCTATGTATGCGGATATTATGGCCCTTAAACCTAGCTAAAACATCTTGATCTGTTTTACTGAGTTCCAAAACTTGTGACAAAGTTACAAGTTGCTTTCTTAAATCTGTGGATGTTATCCGACTTGCAGCTTTCATATTTGCTTCTTTTGCAATATCCTTAAGCACTTTAGAACCACGATAGGGGATCTGGTAAATGATAGGAACAACGATTTTCTCAGGTTTACATCCGTCAATCTGTTTCTGTATATTTAATAATAGCTCAATATTTTCTTTCATTTCAGCAGGGAATAACACAGCGACTTGTATTCCTCGTTTTCCCCAAGTTTCAACCCGTGTATAGTATTCCCACAACCTTAGCTCCAATTTAGATAAAGACAGTTTATAGCATCATCCATATCAGGGGTTTTCAATCCCTTACTGAAGCTTTCCTGAGTAAGCTGTCCTTTTTTGATCAAACAAATAACCTGCGCCAGAATTAATTTACAAGTCGTGAGTACACTTCTTTTCCATTTGTTCATGTAAACTCAGCTTTAACGTTTTTATTTCCATTTTTGATATAGCTCGATAGTGTCACAACATCCTCTACTATCTGCAGCAACTTTGTACGGTTGTAAGTGACAGTTGACAAACTATCTCTTGCAGGCGCATCTACTCGTTCACTCCACTCGTCAGCAAAGTTTTCGAAGATTTTTGAGCACATTTCATGTGTGTATTCATCCTCTGTTTCATTTGCTTCGTTCCTTAGAATGTTGGCGCATTTTTTAGACTCTGCCAACACTTAACAGCAAATGAAGGACGTCCATACACTAATGTTTCCTTATCAAATCCTGCTTCACATTTCACAGCCCCAATGACTGTTTTCTATTTAGTTGCTTCAATACAGTCCGACAACTGTTTCAGAGAGTGGTCTAATTGGTCTAACTCTCTCATTCTTATGGGCTACATGTTGGTGTGTGTGTTGCTGTTTTTTCTGTTTTATCATACCTTCTTTGTCCAGATTTCTTATATCAGTTGGTCTGGCATTATTGTTGCAGCAATGTGAACATCCCTGATTTTAGAAATCACATTCCTGTACAATTTGTCCGAACATTTGAATGGTATGAGGAGTCTGGAATTACGAATAGGGCCATCGCTTTTTACCTCCGTAGGTTTTGCAACACATGTTTTGTGGTGTTTCCAAAGATCTCTGTCTATTATATATGCATGCAGTACTCACAAGGGAGGTACTTTAAACTTTCTTTAGCTTCACTGGGTCTGTTTTTATGAATTACCTTTCCTCACCCTTGCTTATTTACTTTGTTATTGTGGGCATTGTTTCCTTTTGCAGATATTTTAATCCCTGCCTTTCTTCTTTCTTTTGACCCTTTTTTCATGTTAAATATTTTGGCAATTTCAGGTTCTTCTGAATGTAATCCCTGCAAAATGCCTTGAACGTTGTGTCGCTAGTTTCCCACAGCAAACACGCTTGTAATTTCTCGCATCGCTTCTGTTCATAAAATGTTCTTGAGGTTTGTACAGTAATTTCTTGTTTAATGTAAAAGCTTCAAATCCCAGCACCAGATAATTATCATCCTCGCTGTCGCGTACACGTCTCTCATCATGTCTTAGAATAAGCTTTATTGGCCCATCCACACTACATTGGAAAATCCATTCCTTTCCCCCACATCGATCTAAAACAAAACTGACCAATGATGAAATAGCAGTTGTATTTTTACATTATATGTTTTGAATATACATTTGATATCTCAATTAGACTGTATTTTATCCCTGATATTGATAAATACCCTCATATATAGCATAGATACAGGAATGGATAAGATCTTTCATTTGAGCTGAAACTCAAATGGAGAGAGTAATCTTCTTTTTTATTAACCTCTCCATAGTTTTCGACCATCTTCACAACGTATTGTTCCTTTAGTGTGAACAATATAATGACAATAAAATCCATATAAAAATTAGCCCGCAACATCTTACTAGACGTGGATCCGTAGGACACAGATGCATCAATATCTGGACTATTTCACACACTCCATATATATGTACTCGTTAATTTGCAAACATCTGTACATTATGGGTATTCAATTGGTTAAAACTGAAAGAAATATGTCCAAAATTCTATCCAATAGAGAATGAGGATTTTGCTTCACAATGTTACATTTAATCACAATAACGATGTGCCATAACTCCACTAAAACATTCATATGAGAAATCCTTCCTTTAACCGTTCATCTGTAAAAGTTTGAAAGAAATCGGCCAAATATAGAATGAGGAGTTTATCTCACAAGACTGCATATAAATACATATAGTGTAAAATAAAAAGGGGCAAAACTCTGGTATTTATGTTCGCATGAAAAATACTTTGTTTTACGCAGTGCGACACATCTATTTGTCATGGCTAAATCTGCCAGTACAATTTAGGTTTCCGAACATTGCCCAAGTAGATGAATCTGGCCATTTTTGTAGTTTTTAAGTTATCTATTAAATTGCATTTGTTCCTAATGCTACAATTATAAAGCACTTATGTTTAATTATAAAATAAAACTATGACCAAAAAAATATAATATTGATTGTTAGCTTTTGTTTCAAAAACAAATAAAAAAAATGCATGTGCAAAAATATTAATTATCTTCTCTTGATGAGATGAAAACATTAGCGTCGCTTAGTGAAAAACAGTCTTCCTAGCAGTAGCGAGATGACCAAATGATCATGGGTCGCACATGTTTGATCAGAATATGTCACTCCAAACTCAAGTTATTAGTCGGAGTCATTCCAAACTCAAGTTACTGTTCCGAAACAATGATTCTATTTTTAGTAACAGTGCATTTTAAGTAACAGCAACTTTGACCCCACATGCAACATACCAAGGCTCAACACAATACAGTGTATCTCATTCCTGACAAATTGACAGTGTGCAGATAGATCATAACTACATTGCTAGGACCATTCAGCGAGAATTAATTTGGATGTGAAATGGTGCTTAAGGCATAAGTAAACTGCGCAAAAGACAAAACAATCCACACAATTGTCATGTTGACATGTGGTAAATGAAGACTATTACTGTGTGTGTGTGTATTATCTTGGTAATAAATTAAACACAGACATATTCTTCAGATAATGTTCTTTTAGAAAATACCAAGAAAGTATACCCTTACCAGGCCTTTTAAACATGAATATTAACTTTCATTAAAGTTGAGCATCATTAAGAAATGCTTATTTTAAATAAGGACATCAGTTAACATTCAAATAAGAAATATTTACTGTTTACATAATGACTTATACACCAATCGTCAGGCTTGAGGCTTTTGTTGGAATGTTTCTTTATACTTAAGAGATGTTCTTACAATCCTGCTACCAATTTCAATACACACCTGTCAGGCTGTGCATTGGTACTGGTTTCTTTGGTAGTAAAGGACTGCTGATATCCGTCTTATTGGGAACAGCCTAAGCATATAAAGCATACTATTTATTTAAATCTTAGAGAGAAGTAAACGGAATAGGATTGTATCCGACCAACGTTTGTCACATTCTTGTCTGCCTTCCAGTATGCAGTATAAAATGCACAATATTCAAACTAGAAGATGCTTTTTAAATTTATATACGTTTATAGACCAAAAATATGTCTTGCACACTTACACTTCATTGGTATTATATTTGCCAAATCTCTTTGTAAGTCCTAGATAACTGAAAAAGTAGTTCGGGTCACAAACTATTATGCTCTAACTGGACAGATCCAACGACCACCAGGGTGATTCAAGTTTACCCCAGACAAACCTTGTTTGTTAAGGTATAATACGCACTGTCAAAATGTTAATTTTGTACCACATTGCATTGCAAGCAATAAGTATATTTTATTATTGCAAGGAATAATTATATTCCTCCTGCTACAAATTTGAAAACTAACTACTAAAATTCACAAACAGAAACAGTAACATTGAAGTTCAGACATGAACTACGTAAATTGAACTATTCCAAATTGAACAGAATAACAAAAATTCACCTGTTTCTTCATAGGTACCAAAATCAGGTTGCTGCGAATAATTTTAAAATAAGTGCCAAAGTAATGACGACCAGAATAATAAAACAAGAGCCATCTCATTAACATCTGAGCAAGTCCATCAAAATATATGTCCCTTAACTTAGTTACCACTTTTATACCACTGAACGCTTTCGTGAAGTTCAATCTCATGAGTGGCTATGTACTGAGATATATGCATTACGCTGATATACCTTAATCATAAACGTTGAGATCGGATAATGGGTATTTGTACCCGGGTACTGACAATTTTCTATCATTCCCGCGTGTAGGCATTCCAGCCCTACCTACTGCAGTCACACAATTATCATTTAACTACTGAGGTACTGTTTATTTTCCGTTAAAATCTGGAAATCAAACTTTGAACAATACTAATAATTTAAATTAAAGCTTTCACGAAAAACTACATTTACTTTAAAGTTTTGCCGCACTCCTACAGTAGTTGAGCTAAAAATACAATTATCCAGACTGTTTTTTAATGTTCAGTATATAAGTCATTGCACTATGCCTGTTTTCATATAACAAGTCACATATTTTTGTATAAGCTCCAAAATGTGACTTTGCGCATTTTATGAAGGAAAGAAACAATAATAGTATATTTATTAGATTTTCTGTTTCTTTTCCTTACTTACATTATTTCGCCTGTGCAGATTTTCCTTATCATCTGACGTCAGGTCGCTGTGGTGTAGTAATTAGCATAACGGACCGGCAATCCGTAGACCTGGGTTCGATTCCCTGTAGCGCCATTGACCGATTTTTAGTGTTTCTCAAACATGACTTTATTTCCATAATCACAACTCAGCGACGCATCGATGGAAATCGCCCTGGTTGCAAACAGACATACCCGTGGAACTTTATCATGAATCATAACTTTCATCTTCGAGTTACAGTGTTTCGATTTCCTAACCCATTGCTAGTAGAACCATCAATCCTAGAATTCAAAAGCATAATAAATGTATGCCGCACTTTTTAACAAAATATTTTGATTTCTTAAGGGC